>JAQIUQ010007471.1:340000-613767 GCA_030378365.1 Hybognathus amarus | reverse complement strand
GTATGTTCAGGAGTAAATTTTGATTTTCTTGAAACTCTGGATTCTGATAGAGGGCCTTGTGACTTAGATCCTGAGTGCAAAAATGGAGGCTCTCAGACCCTTCCAGAGCTGAGATATTGAGATTTCACGTAGCATTTATGCCATTGTAAATATCTCAATATCTCAGCTCTGCATGCCATTATAAATATCTAAATATCTCAGCTCTGGAAGGGTCTAGAGCCTCCATTTTTGCACTCAGATCTAAGTCCCATGGCCCTCTATCAGAATCCAGAGTTTCAAGAAAATCAAAATTTTGACCTCCAAAAAAAACGTACAGTGGTACCCCTGTCGTTTTTTTTTTTCGGGTCAGAATTTTGATTTTCTTGAAAACTCTGGATTCTGATAGAGGGCCATGGGACTTAGATCTGAGTGCAAAAATGGAGGCTCTAGACCCTTCCAGAGCTGAGATATTTGAGATATTTATAATGGCATACAGAGCTGAGATATTGAGATATTTACAATGGCATAAATGCTACGTGAGATCTCAATATCTCAGCTCTGGAAGGTGTTGAGGCCTCCATTTTGCACTCAGATCTAAGGCCCATGGCCCTCTATCGGAATCCAGAGTTTCAAGAAAATCAAAATTTTGACCCAAAAAAAAAAACGTAAGGGGTACCACTTGTCGTTTTTTTTTTCGGGTCAGAAATTTTGATTTTCTTGAAACTCTGGATTCTGATAGAGGGCCATGGGACTTAATCTGAGTGCAAAAATGGAGGCTCTAGACCCTTCCAGAGCTGAGATATTTAGATATTTATAATGGCATACAGAGCTGAGAATATTGAGATATTTACAATGGCATTAAATGCTACGTGAGATCTCAATATCTCAGCTCTGGAAGGGTCTAGAGCCTCCATTTTTGCACTCAGATCTAAGTCCCATGGCCCTCTATCAGAATCCAGAGTTTCAAGAAAATCAAAATTTTGACCCAAAAAAAAAAACGTACAGTGGTACCCCTCACGTTTTTTTTCGGGTCAAAATTTTGATTTTCTTGAAACTCTGGATTCTGATAGAGGGCCATGTGACTTAGATCTGAGTGCAAAAATGGAGGCTCTAGACCCTTCCAGAGCTGAGATATTGAGATTTCACGTAGCATTTATGCCATTGTAAATATCTCAATATCTCAGCTCTGTATGCCATTATAAATATCTAAATATCTCAGCTCTGGAAGGGTCTAGAGCCTCCATTTTTGCACTCAGATCTAAGTCCCATGGCCCTCTATCAGAATCCAGAGTTTCAAGAAAATCAAAATTTTGACCCGAAAAAAAAACGACAGTGGTACCCCTTACGTTTTTTTTCGGGTCAAAATTTTGATTTTCTTGAAACTCTGGATTCTGATAGAGGGCCATGGGACTTAGATCTGAGTGCAAAAATGGAGGCTCTAGACCCTTCCAGAGCTGAGATATTTAGATATTTATAATGGCATACAGAGCTGAGATATTGAGATATTTACAATGGCATAAATGCTACGTGAGATCTCAATATCTCAGCTCTGGAAGGGTCTAGAGCCTCTGTTTTTGCACTCAGATCTAAGGCCCATGGCCCTCTATCAGAATCCAGAGTTTCAAGAAAATCAAAATTTTGACCCAGAAAAAAAACGACAGTGGTACCCCTTACGTTTTTTTTCGGGTCAAAATTTTGATTTTCTTGAAACTCTGGATTCTGATAGAGGGCCTTGTGACTTAGATCTGAGTGCAAAAATGGAGGCTCTAGACCCTTCCAGAGCTGAGATATTGAGATTTCACGTAGCATTTATGCCATTGTAAATATCTCAATATCTCAGCTCTGCATGCCATTATAAATATCTAAATATCTCAGCTCTGGAAGGGTCTAGAGCCTCCATTTTTGCACTCAGATCTAAGTCCCATGGCCCTCTATCAGAATCCAGAGTTTCAAGAAAATCAAAATTTTGACCCGAAAAAAAACGTAAGGGGTACCACTGTCATTTTTTTTGGGTCAAAATTTTGATTTTCTTGAAACTCTGGATTCTGATAGAGGGCCATGGGACTTAGATCTGAGTGCAAAAATGGAGGCTCTAGACCCTTCCAGAGCTGAGATATTTAGATATTTATAATGGCATACAGAGCTGAGATATTGAGAATATTTACAATGGCATAAATGCTACGTGGATCTCAATATCTCAGCTCTGGAAGGTCTCGAGCCTCATTTTTGCACTCAGATCTAAGTCCCATGGCCCTCTATCAGAATCCAGAGTTTCAAGAAAATCAAAATTTTGACCCGAAAAAAAAACGACAGTGGTACCCCTTACGTTTTTTTTTCGAGGTCAAAATTTAGATTTTCTTGAAACTCTGGATTCTGATAGAGGGCCATGTGACTTAGATCTGAGTGCAAAAATGGAGGCTCTAGACCCTTCCAGAGCTGAGATATTGAGATTTCACGTAGCATTTATGCCATTGTAAATATCTCAATATCTCAGCTCTGCATGCCATTATAAATATCTAAATATCTCAGCTCTGGAAGGGTCTAGAGCCTCCATTTTTGCACTCAGATCTAAGTCCCATGGCCCTCTATCAGGAATCCAGAGTTTCAAGAAAATCAAAATTTTGACCCGAAAAAAAACGTACAGGGGTACCACTGTCGTTTTTTTTTCGGGGTCAAAATTTTGATTTTCTTGAAACTCTGGATTCTGATAGAGGGCCATGGGACTTAGATCTGAGTGCAAAAATGGAGGCTCTAGACCCTTCCAGAGCTGAGATATTTAGATATTTATAATGGCATACAGAGCTAAGATATTGAGATATTTACAATGGCATAAATGCTACGATGAATCTCAATATCTCAGCTCTGAAGGTGTAGAGCCTCCATTTTTGCACTCAGATCTAAGTCCCATGGCCCTCTATCAGAATCCAGAGTTTCAAGAAAATCAAAATTTTGACCCGAAAAAAAAACGACAGTGGTACCCCTTACGTTTTTTTTTTCGGGTCAAAATTTGATTTTCTTGAAACTCTGGATTCTGATAGAGGGCCATGTGACTTAGATCTGAGTGCAAAAATGGAGGCTCTAGACCCTTCCAGAGCTGAGATATTGAGATTTCACGTAGCATTTATGCCATTGTAAATATCTCAATATCTCAGCTCTGTATGCCATTATAAATATCTAAATATCTCAGCTCTGGAAGGGTCTAGAGCCTCCATTTTTGCACTCAGATCTAAGTCCCATGGCCCTCTATCAGAATCCAGAGTTTCAAGAAAATCAAAATTTTGACCCGAAAAAAAAAAAACGTAAGGGGTACCACTGTCTAGTTTTTTTCGGGTCAAAATTTTGATTTTCTTGAAACTCTGGATTCTGATAGAGGGCCATGGGACTTAGATCTGAGTGCAAAAATGGAGGCTCTAGACCCTTCCAGAGCTGAGATATTGAGATTTCACGTAGCATTTATGCCATTGTAAATATCTCAATATCTCAGCTCTGTATGCCATTATAAATATCTAAATATCTCAGCTCTGGAAGGGTCTAGAGCCTCCATTTTTGCACTCAGATCTAAGTCCCATGGCCCTCTATCAGAATCCAGAGTTTTCAAGAAAATCAAAATTTTGACCCGAAAAAAAAACGACAGTGGTACCCCTTACGTTTTTTTCGGGTCAAAATTTTTGATTTTCTTGAAACTCTGGATTCTGATAGAGGGCCATGGGACTTAGATCTGAGTGCAAAAATGGAGGCTCTAGACCCTTCCAGAGCTGAGATATTGAGATTTCACGTAGCATTTATGCCATTGTAAATATCTCAATATCTCAGCTCTGTATGCCATTATAAATATCTAAATATCTCAGCTCTGGAAGGGTCTAGAGCCTCCATTTTTGCACTCAGATCTAAGTCCCATGGCCCTCTATCAGAATCCAGAGTTTCAAGAAAATCAAAATTTTGACCCGAAAAAAAACGACAGTGGTACCCCTTGCGTTTTTTTTCGGGTCAAAATTTTTGATTTTCTTGAAACTCTGGATTCTGATAGAGGGCCATGTGACTTAGATCTGAGTGCAAAAATGGAGGCTCTAGACCCTTCCAGAGCTGAGATATTGAGATTTCACGTAGCATTTATGCCATTGTAAATATCTCAATATCTCAGCTCTGTATGCCATTATAAATATCTAAATATCTCAGCTCTGGAAGGGTCTAGAGCCTCCATTTTTGCACTCAGATCTAAGTCCCATGGCCCTCTATCAGAATCCAGAGTTTCAAGAAAATCAAAATTTTGACCCGAAAAAAAAACGACAGTGGTACCCCTTCGTTTTTTTTTCGGGTCAAAATTTTGATTTTCTTGAAACTCTGGATTCTGATAGAGGGCCATGTGACTTAGATCTGAGTGCAAAAATGGAGGCTCTAGACCCTTCCAGAGCTGAGATATTGAGATTTCACGTAGCATTTATGCCATTGTAAATATCTCAATATCTCAGCTCTGTATGCCATTATAAATATCTAAATATCTCAGCTCTGGAAGGGTCTGAGAGCCTCCATTTTGCACTCAGATCTAAGTCCCATGGCCCTCTATCAGAATCCAGAGTTTCAAGAAAATCAAAATTTTGACCCGAAAAAAAAACGACAGTGGTACCCCTTGATTTTTTTTCGGGTCAAAATTTTGATTTTCTTGAAACTCTGGATTCTGATAGAGGGCCATGTGACTTAGATCTGAGTGCAAAAATGGAGGCTCTAGACCCTTCCAGAGCTGAGATATTGAGATTTCACGTAGCATTTATGCCATTGTAAATATCTCAATATCTCAGCTCTGTATGCCATTATAAATATCTAAATATCTCAGCTCTGGAAGGGTCTAGAGCCTCCATTTTTGCACTCAGATCTAAGTCCCATGGCCCTCTATCAGAATCCAGAGTTTCAAGAAAATCAAAATTTTGACCCGAAAAAAAAACGTAAGGGGTACCACTGTCGTTTTTTTTCGGGTCAAATTTTGATTTTCTTGAAACTCTGGATTCTGATAGAGGGCCATGTGACTTAGATCTGAGTGCAAAAATGGAGGCTCTAGACCCTTCCAGAGCTGAGATATTGAGATCTCACGTAGCATTTATGCCATTGTAAATATCTCAATATCTCAGCTCTGTATGCCATTATAAATATCTAAATATCTCAGCTCTGGAAGGGTCTAGAGCCTCCATTTTTGCACTCAGATCTAAGTCCCATGGCCCTCTATCAGAATCCAGAGTTTCAAGAAAATCAAAATTTTGACCCGAAAAAAAAACGACAGTGGTACCCCTGTACGTTTTTTTTCGGGGTCAAAATTTTGATTTTCTTGAAACTCTGGATTCTGATAGAGGGCCATGGGACTTAGATCTGAGTGCAAAATGAAGGCTCTAAGACCCTTCCAGAGCTGAGATTTGAGATTTCACGTAGCATTTATGCCATTGTAAATATCTCAATATCTCAGCTCTGTATGCCATTATAAATATCTAAATATCTCAGCTCTGGAAGGGTCTGAGAGCCTCCATTTTTGCACTCAGATCTAAGTCCCATGGCCCTCTATCAGAATCCAGAGTTTCAAGAAAATCAAAATTTTGACCCAAAAAAAAACGACAAGTGGTACCCCTGTCGTTTTTTTTTTCGGGTCAAAGTTTTGATTTTCTTGAAACTCTGGATTCTGATAGAGGGCCATGTGACTTAGATCTGAGTGCAAAAATGGAGGCTCTAGACCCTTCCAGAGCTGAGATATTTGAGATTTCATAATGGCATACATGAGCTTGAGATATCTGAGATATTTCAGATGGCATAAATGCTACATAAATATCTCAATATCTCAGCTCTGGAAGGGTCTGAGAGCCTCCATTTTTGCACTCAGATCTGAGTCCCATGGCCCTCTATCAGAATCCAGAGTTTCAGAGAAAATCAAAATTTTGACCCGAAAAAAACGACAGTGGTACCCCTTACGTTTTTTTTTCGGGTCAAAATTTTGATTTTCTTGAAACTTCTGGATTCTGATAGAGGGCCATGTGACTTAGATCTGAGTGCAAAAATGGAGGCTCTAGACCCTTGCAGAGCTGAGATATTGAGATTTCACAGTAGCATTTATGCCATTGTAAATATCTCAATATCTCAGCTATGTATGCCATTATAAATATCTAAATATCTCAGCTCTGGAAGGGTCTAGAGCCTCCATTTTTGCACTCAGATCTAAGTCCCATGGCCCTCTATCAGAATCCAGAGTTTCAAGAAAATCAAAATTTTGACCCGAAAAAAAAACGACAGTGGTACCCCTTACGTTTTTTTTGAGTCAGAAGTTTTGATTTTCTTGAAACTCTGGATTCTGATAGAGGGCCATGGACTTAGATCTGAGTGCAAAAATGGAGGCTCTAGACCCTTCCAGAGCTGAGATATTTAGATATTTATAATGGCATACAGAGCTGAGATATTGAGATATTTACAATGGCATGAATGCTACATGAGATCTCAATATCTCAGCTCTGGAAGGGTCTAGAGCCTCCATTTTTGCACTCAGATCTAAGTCCCATGGCCCTCTATCGGAATCCAGAGTTTCAAGAAAATCAAAATTTTGACCCGAAAAAAAAGACGACAGTGGTACCCTTTCGTTTTTTTTCGGGTCAAAATTTTGATTTTCTTGAAACTCTGGATTCTGATAGAGGGCCATGGGACTTAGATCTGAGTGCAAAAATGGAGGCTCTAGACCCTTCCAGAGCTGAGATATTGAGATTTCACGTAGCATTTATGCCATTGTAAATATCTCAGATATCTCAGCTCTGTATGCCATTATAAATATCTAAATATCTCAGCTCTGGAAGGGTCTCGAGCCTCCATTTTTGCACTCAGATCTAAGTCCCATGGCCCTCTATCAGGAATCCAGAGTTTCAAGAAAATAAAATTTTGACCCGAAAAAAAAAACGACAGTGGTACCCCTTACGTTTTTTTTTCGGGTCAAAATTTTGATTTTCTTGAAACTCTGGATTCTGATAGAGGGCCATGGGACTTAGATCTGAGTGCAAAAATGGAGGCTCTAGACCCTTCCAGAGCTGAGATATTGAGAATTTCACGTAGCATTTATGCCATTGTAAATATCTCAATATCTCAGCTCTGTATGCCATTATAAATATCTAAATATCTCAGCTCTGGAAGGGTCTAGAGCCTCCATTTTTGCACTCAGATCTAAGTCCCATGGCCCTCTATCAGAATCCAGAGTTTCAAGAAAATCAAAATTTTGACCCGAAAAAAAAAACGTACAGGGGTACCACTGTACGATTTTTTTTTCGGGTCAGAATTTTGATTTTCTTGAAACTCTGAATTCTGATAGGGCCATGGGACTTAGATCTGAGTGCAGAAAATGGAGGCTCTAGACCCTTCCAGAGCTGAGATATTGAGATCTCACGTAGCATTTATGCCATTGTAAATATCTCAATATCTCAGCTCTGTATGCCATTATAAATATCTAAATATCTCAGCTCTGGAAGGGTCTAGAGCCTCCATTTTTGCACTCAGATCTAAGTCCCATGGCCCTCTATAGGAATCCAGAGTTTCAAGAAAATCAAAATTTTGACCCGAAAAAAAAACGTAAGGGGTACCACTTTCGTTTTTTTTTTCAAGGGTCAAAATTTTGATTTTCTTGAAACTCTGGATTCTGATAGAGGGCCATGGGACTTAGATCTGAGTGCAAAAATGGAGGCTCTAGACCCTTCCAGAGCTGAGATATTTAGATATTTATAATGGCATACAAGCTGAGATATTGAGATATTTACAATGGCATAAATGCTACGTGAAATCTCAATATCTCAGCTCTGGAAGGGTCTAGAGCCTCCATTTTTGCACTCAGATCTAAGTCCCATGGCCCTCTATCAGAATCCAGAGTTTCAAGAAAATCAAAATTTTGACCCAAAAAAAAAACGTACAGGGGTACCACTGTCGTTTTTTTTCGGGTCAAAATTTTGATTTTCTTGAAACTCTGGATTCTGATAGAGGGCCATGTGACTTAGATCTGAGTGCAAAAATGGAGGCTCTAGACCCTTCCAGAGCTGAGATATTGAGATTTCACGTAGCATTTATGCCATTGTAAATATCTCAATATCTCAGCTCTGTATGCCATTATAAATATCTAAATATCTCAGCTCTGGAAGGGTCTAGAGCCTCCATTTTTGCACTCAGATCTAAGTCCCATGGCCCTCTATCAGAATCCAGAGTTTCAAGAAAATCAAAATTTTGACCCGAAAAAAAAAAACGACAGTGGTACCCCTTACGTTTTTTTTTCGGGTCAAAATTTTGATTTTCTTGAAACTCTGGATTCTGATAGAGGGCCATGGGACTTAGATCTGAGTGCAAAAATGGAGGCTCTAAGACCCTTCCAGAGCTGAGATATTTAGATATTTATAATGGCATACAGAGCTGAGTATTGAGATATTTACAATGGCATAAATGCTACGTGAAATCTCAATATCTCAGCTCTGGAAGGGTCTAGAGCCTCCATTTTTGCACTCAGATCTAAGTCACATGGCCCTCTATCAGAATCCAGAGTTTCAAGAAAATCAAAATTTTGACCCGAAAAAAAAAACGACAGTGGTACCCCTTCGTTTTTTTTTCGGGTCAAAATTTTGATTTTCTTGAAACTCTGGATTCTGATAGAGGGCCATGGGACTTAGATCTGAGTGCAAAAATGGAGGCTCTAGACCCTTCCAGAGCTGAGATATTGAGATTTCACGTAGCATTTATGCCATTGTAAATATCTCAATATCTCAGCTCTGTATGCCATTATAAATATCTAAATATCTCAGCTCTGGAAGGGTCTAGAGCCTCCATTTTTGCACTCAGATCTAAGTCCCATGGCCCTCTATCAGAATCCAAGTTTTCAAGAAAATCAAAATTTTGACCCGAAAAAAAAACGTACAGTGGTACCACTGTACGTTTTTTTTCGGGTCAGAATTTTGATTTTCTTGAAACTCTGGATTCTGATAGAGGGCCATGGGACTTAGATCTGAGTGCAAAAATGGAGGCTCTAGACCCTTCCAGAGCTGAGATATTGAGATTTCACGTAGCATTTATGCCATTGTAAATATCTCAATATCTCAGCTCTGTATGCCATTATAAATATCTAAATATCTCAGCTCTGGAAGGGTCTAGAGCCTCCATTTTGCACTCAGATCTAAGTCCCATGGCCCTCTATCAGGAATCCAGAGTTTCAAGAAAATCAAAATTTTGACCCGGAAAAAAAAACGACAGTGGTACCCCTTACGTTTTTTTTTCGGGTCAAAATTTTGATTTTCTTGAAACTCTGGATTCTGATAGAGGGCCATGGGACTTAGATCTGAGTGCAAAAATGGAGGCTCTAGACCCTTTCCAGAGCTGAGATATTTAGATATTTATAATGGCATACAGAGCTGAGAATATTGAGATATTTACAATGGCATAAATGCTACGTGAAATCTCAATATCTCAGCTCTGGAAGGGTCTAGAGCCTCCATTTTTGCACTCAGATCTAAGTCCCATGGCCCTCTATAGGAATCCAGAGTTTCAAGAAAATCAAAATTTTGACCCGAAAAAAAACGTACAGTGGTACCCCTGTCGATTTTTTTTCGAGGTCAAAATTTTGATTTTCTTGAAACTCTGGATTCTGATAGAGGGCCATGGGACTTAGATCTGAGTGCAAAAATGGAGGCTCTAGACCCTTCCAGAGCTGAGATATTGAGATATTCACGTAGCATTTATGCCATTGTAAATATCTCAATATCTCAGCTCTGTATGCCATTATAAATATCTAAATATCTCAGCTCTGGAAGGGTCTAGAGCCTCCATTTTTGCACTCAGATCTAAGTCCCATGGCCCTCTATCAGAATCCAGAGTTTCAAGAAAATCAAAATTTTGACCCGAAAAAAAAAACGTAAGGGGTACCACTGTTCGTTTTTTTTTTCGGGTCAAAATTTTGATTTTCTGAAACTCTGGATTCTGATAGAGGGCCATGGGACTTAGATCTGAGTGCAAAAATGGAGGCTCTAGACCCTTCCAGAGCTGAGATATTTGAGATATTTATAATGGCATACAGAGCTGAGATATTGAGATATTTACAATGGCATAAATGCTACGTGAAATCTCAATATCTCAGCTCTGGAAGGGTCTAGAGCCTCCATTTTTGCACTCAGATCTAAGTCACATGGCCCTCTATCAGAATCCAAGTTTCAAGAAAATCAAAATTTTGACCCGAAAAAAAACGACAGTGGTACCCCTTACGTTTTTTTTTCGGGTGGAAATTTTGATTTTCTTGAAACTCTGGATTCTGATAGAGGGCCATGGGACTTAGATCTGAGTGCAAAAATGGAGGCTCTAGACCCTTCCAGAGCTGAGATATTTAGATATTTATAATGGCATACAGAGCTGAGATATTGAGATATTTACAATGGCATAAATGCTACGTGAAATCTCAATATCTCAGCTCTGGAAGGGTCTAGAGCCTCCATTTTTGCACTCAGATCTAAGTCCCATGGCCCTCTATCAGAATCCAGAGTTTCAAGAAAATCAAAATTTTGACCCGAAAAAAAAACGACAGTGGTACCCCTTACGTTTTTTTTCGAGGTCAAAAATTTTGATTTTCTTGAAACTCTGGATTCTGATAGAGGCCAGTGGGACTTAGATCTGAGTGCAAAAATGGAGGCTCTAGACCCTTCCAGAGCTGAGATATTTAGATATTTATAATGGCATACAGAGCTGAGATATTGAGATATTTACAATGGCATAAATGCTACATGAGATCTCAATATCTCAGCTCTGGAAGGGTCTAGAGCCTCCATTTTTGCACTCAGATCTAAGTCCCATGGCCCTCTATCAGAATCCAGAGTTTCAAGAAAATCAAAATTTTGACCCGAAAAAAAAAACGACAGTGGTACCCCTTACGTTTTTTTTTCGGGTCAAAATTTTGATTTTCTTGAAACTCTGGATTCTGATAGAGGGCCATGGGACTTAGATCTGAGTGCAAAAATGGAGGCTCTAGACCCTTCCAGAGCTGAGATATTTAAGATATTTATAATGGCATACAGAGCTGAGATATTGAGATATTTACAATGGCATAAATGCTACGTGAAATCTCAATATCTCAGCTCTGGAAGGGTCTAGAGCCTCCATTTTTGCACTCAGATCTAAGTCCCATGGCCCTCTATCAGAATCCAGAGTTTCAAGAAAATCTAAAATTTTGACCCGAAAAAAAACGACAGTGGTACCCCTTACGTTTTTTTTTCGGGTCAAAATTTTGATTTTCTTGAAACTCTGGATTCTGATAGAGGGCCATGGGACTTAAATCTGAGTGCAAAAATGGAGGCTCTAGACCCTTCCAGAGCTGAGATATTTAGATATTTATAATGGCATACAGAGCTGAGATATTGAGATATTTACAATGGCATAAATGCTACGTGAGATCTCAATATCTCAGCTCTGGAAGGGTCTAGAGCCTCCATTTTTGCACTCAGATCTAAGTCCCATGGCCCTCTATCAGAATCCAGAGTTTCAAGAAAATCAAAATTTTGACCCGAAAAAAAAACGAAGTGGTACCACTTACGTTTTTTTTCTGGGTCAAAATTTCTGATTTTCTTGAAACTCTGGAATTCTGATAGAGGGCCATGTGACTTAGATCTGAGTGCAAAAATGGAGGCTCTAGACCCTTCCAGAGCTGAGATATTTAGATATTTATAATGGCATACAGAGCTGAGATATTGAGATATTTACAATGGCATAAATGCTATCGTAAATATCTCAATATCTCAGCTCTGGAAGGGTCTTGAGCCTCCATTTTTGCACTCAGATCTAAGTCACATGGCCCTCTATCAGAATCCAGAGTTTCAAGAAAATCAAAATTTTGACCCGAAAAAAAAACGTACAGGGGTACCCCTTCGTTTTTTTTTTCGGGTCAGAAATTTTGATTTTCTTGAAACTCTGGATTCTGATAGAGGGCCATGGGACTTAGATCTGAGTGCAAAAATGGAGGCTCTAGACCCTTCCAGAGCTGAGATATTTAGATATTTATAATGGCATACAGAGCTGAGATATTGAGATATTTACAATGGCATAAATGCTACGTGAGAATCTCAATATCTCAGCTCTGAAGGGTCTAGAGCCTCCATTTTTGCACTCAGATCTAAGTCCCATGGCCCTCTATCAGAATCCAGAGTTTCAAGAAAATCAAAATTTTGACCCGAAAAAAAAACGTAAGGGGTACCACTGTCGTTTTTTTTTCGGGTCGAAAATTTTGATTTCTTGAAACTCTGGATTCTGATAGAGGGCCATGGGACTTAGATCTGAGTGCAAAAATGGAGGCTCTAGACCCTTCCAGAGCTGAGATATTTAGATATTTACAATGGCATACAGACCATTGAGATATTGAGATATTTACAATGGCACTAAATGCCATGATGAATATCTCAATATCTCAGCTCTGGAAGGGTCTAGAGCCTCCATTTTGCACTCAGATCTAAGTCACATGGCCCTCTATCAGAATACAGAGTTTCAAGAAAATCAAAATTTTGACCCCAAAAAAAAACGTAAGGGGTACCACTGTCGTTTTTTTTCGGGTCAAAATTTTGATTTTCTTGAAACTCTGGATTCTGATAGAGGGCCATGGGACTTAGATCTGAGTGCAAAAATGGAGGCTCTAGACCCTTCCAGAGCTGAGATATTGAGATATTTATACGTGGCATACAGAGCTATAGTAAATATCTCAGATATTTACAATGGCTATGAATGCCATGATAAATATCTCAATATCTCAGCTCTGGAAGGGTCTGAGCCTCCATTTTTGCACTCAGATCTAAGTCCCATGGCCCTCTATCGGAATCCAGAGTTTCAAGAAAATCAAAATTTTGACCCGAAAAAAAAACGTAAGGGGTACCACTGTCGTTTTTTTCGGAGTCAAAATTTTGATTTTCTTGAAACTCTGGATTCTGATAGAGGGCCATGTGACTTAGATCTGAGTGCAAAAATGGAGGCTCTAGACCCTTCCAGAGCTGAGATATTGAGATTTTATAGTGGCATATATGACCATTGTAAATATCTCAGATATCTACAATGCATAAATGCGCATTATAAATATCTCAATATCTCAGCTCTGGAAGGGTCTAGAGCCTCCATTTTTGCACTCAGATCTAAGTCCACATGGCCCTCTATCAGAATCCAGAGTTTCAAGAAAATCAAAATTTTGACCCGAAAAAAAACGACAGTGGTACCACTGTACGTTTTTTTTTTCGGGTCAAAATTTTTTGATTTTCTTGAAACTCTGGATTCTGATAGAGGGCCATGTGACTTAGATCTGAGTGCAAAAATGGAGGCTCTAGACCCTTCCAGAGCTGAGATATTGAGATTTCACGTAGCATTTATGCCATTGTAAATATCTCAATATCTCAGCTCTGTATGCCATTATAAATATCTAAATATCTCAGCTCTGGAAGGGTCTAGAGCCTCCATTTTGCACTCAGATCTAAGTCCCATGGCCCTCTATCAGAATCCAGAGTTTCAAGAAAATCAAAATTTTGACCCGAAAAAAAAACGTAAGGGGTACCACTGTCGTTTTTTTTTCGAGGTCAAAATTTTGATTTTCTTGAAACTCTGGATTCTGATAGAGGGCCATGTGACTTAGATCTGAGTGCAGAAATGGAGGCTCTGAGACCCTTCCAGAGCTGAGATATTGAGATCTCACGTAGCATTTATGCCATTGTAAATATCTCAATATCTCAGCTCTGTATGCCATTATAAATATCTAAATATCTCAGCTCTGGAAGGGTCTAGAGCCTCCATTTTTGCACTCAGATCTAAGTCCCATGGCCCTCTATCAGAATCCAGAGTTTCAAGAAAATCAAAATTTTGACCCGAAAAAAAAACATAAGGGGTACCACTGTTGTTTTTTTTTCGGGTCAAAATTTTGATTTTCTTGAAACTCTGGATTCTGATAGAGGGCCATGGGACTTAGATCTGAGTGCAAAAATGGAGGCTCTAGACCCTTCCAGAGCTGAGATATTGAGATTTCACGTAGCATTTATGCCATTGTAAATATCTCAATATCTCAGCTCTGTATGCCATTATAAATATCTCAATATCTCAGCTCTGGAAGGGTCTAGAGCCTCCATTTTTGCACTCAGATCTAAGTCACATGGCCCTCTATCAGAATCCAGAGTTTCAAGAAAATCAAAATTTTGACCCGAAAAAAAACGTACAGGGGTACCACTGTCGTTTTTTTTTTTGGGTCAAAATTTTGATTTTCTTGAAACTCTGGATTCTGATAGAGGGCCATGGGACTTAGATCTGAGTGCAAAAATGGAGGCTCTAGACCCTTCCAGAGCTGAGATATTGAGATTTCACGTAGCATTTATGCCATTGTAAATATCTCAATATCTCAGCTCTGTATGCCATTATAAATATCTAAATATCTCAGCTCTGGAAGGGTCTAGAGCCTCCATTTTTGCACTCAGATCTAAGTCCCATGGCCCTCTATCAGAATCCAGAGTTTCAAGAAAATCAAAATTTTGACCCGAAAAAAAACGTAAGGGGTACCACTGTCGTTTTTTTTCGGGTCAAAATTTTGATTTTCTTGAAACTCTGGATTCTGATAGAGGGCCATGGGACTTAGATCTGAGTGCAAAATGGAGGCTCTAGACCCTTCCAGAGCTGAGATATTGAGATCTCACGTAGCATTTATGCCATTGTAAATATCTCAATATCTCAGCTCTGTATGCCATTATAAATATCTAAATATCTCAGCTCTGGAAGGGTCTAGAGCCTCCATTTTTGCACTCAGATCTAAGTCCCATGGCCCTCTATCAGAATCCAGAGTTTCAAGAAAATCAAAATTTTGACCCGAAAAAAAACGTAAGGGGTACCACTGTCGTTTTTTTTTCGGGTCAAAATTTTGATTTTCTTGAAACTCTGGATTCTGATAGAGGGCCATGGGACTTAGATCTGAGTGCAAAAATGGAGGCTCTAGACCCTTCCAGAGCTGAGATATTGAGATCTCACGTAGCATTTATGCCATTGTAAATATCTCAATATCTCAGCTCTGTATGCCATTATAAATATCTAAATATCTCAGCTCTGGAAGGGTCTAGAGCCTCCATTTTTGCACTCAGATCTAAGTCACATGGCCCTCTATCAGAATCCAGAGTTTCAAGAAAATCTAAATTTTGACCCGAAAAAAAAAACGTAAGGGGTACCACTGTCGTTTTTTTTTCGGGTCAAAATTTTGATTTTCTTGAAACTTTGGATTCTGATAGAGGGCCATGGGACTTAGATCTGAGTGCAAAAATGGAGGCTCTAGACCTTTCAGAGCTGAGATATTGAGATCTCACGTAGCATTTATGCCATTGTAAATATCTCAATATCTCAGCTCTGTATGCCATTATAAATATCTAAATATCTCAGCTCTGGAAGGGTCTAGAGCCTCCATTTTTGCACTCAGGTCTAAGTCTCATGGCCCTTTATCAGAATCCAGAGTTTCAAGAAGATGAGAGAAACTTTTTTTTTGCACCGAAAAAGTCGAGAGAGTATGTTGACAACAATATGTACGTTACCATCACTAAAATTGTTTCAGGTTTTGGTTTATGCTGATGATGGTCTTTTAAAAGAGTTGTCATACACTTTGAACATCATTATTATTACAATGGGTAAATAAATACCATATACACAAAAGTAAGTGGAATAACAGTAAACCCTCTTCAAATTAAAAATGAATGCAAAAAATATTTACAATCTTTAAAACACTTTTCCAAAAAAACCAAACCCTTGGAGAACTGTATAAATCTAAGCATGAGTCTATTTCCTTTTCCTTTCCTAAGTTTGGTAAGATTTAAAACTTTATTTATTTATTTTTTCCTTGCACCCCATCTACAAGGGTTATTGAACGTTGTTTTGTTTGATGTTATTGTTATTGGAGACGTCGGAAAAATAGACATTTTAAACAGGTTTCCAAAATGAATGAATGAATGAAAAACACTGTGAACAGAATGTAAATGAATCTAAACTCACTTTCAATTGATTTTATTTTATTTTTTATTTATTTTATTTTAGTAGGGTTATTTAAGGACAGCTCATGTGAGGCGTCAGACTAGCCAATGATGACGAGAAGCACAGTGTCATGTCTCCATTTCCCAGATACCCCTGCTGATTCCTGATGTTGTTGTCATACTCATTCTGAGTCACAGTATAAATCTTATCCAGGTGTTACAGTCCAGGGCTTTGTTGACCCCCTCAGACATGGTGAGAGCTCTGTTAAAGAATCATGCTTCATTTTCCTCACCACATGTGCCACACAGAGAAAGACACTGGCACTCTGCTGGATTGCTGCTTTACCAGCAGTGCTTACATGATTAAAAACAAACAGCATGACTGAAGTATACAATGCGATATTTGACCAATCCCACTGAGAATATATGGATAGACTGGACATGAAAAGGTATGTCCACTAGAATGAGACACAAGATATTGGGAAGGAATTGACATGGCCAGATATACAAAGGTGATGTTTTCATAGACTCAAGGTTGTAGATACTGCCTTGAGGCCTGGGAAAACGATTGTGAAAACTATTTTGTTTCTTTTCTAGAACTGATCAGTTTTGACTTAAAGCCTGTAATAGAGTTATTTTTTTGGTTCAAAACAAGAATATAATGAATATAAGAGTAACCCATCTGTCTGATAAAATATTTTAGTACTCCAGGTGCTTCACTGTGATCAATCATGTTAAATTTAAGTTGTCATAAATAAAAACAAAGTCAAAAGTAGTATTATTTCCCCTGCTGGTTTGGTTTTTGATTTTTAAAGATCCATCCAGGTTATAGTGGACATGCATCCAAACTATTTAGTTTTAATATCTGTTGCATGTGAACTGAAAGGTTTCTGACAAAACCACCGCTTTCCAACAACCCATACAATTATTTTGCATCCCATGTCTTTGGAAATGCAAAGTAAAGAGTTTTGTTGGCCTTAAAACTACTTACACAAACTGTAATGTTACAAAAAGAACTTTAACGATATAATTTCTATAAAGCGAAAATAAAAAAATACATACCAAGTCTGAAATCTTATAGTCCTCTGTGTTTCACAAATGACAGCTATTACCTTTTTTTGGGGATTTCAGATTTACCTGATATGCATATATATATATATATATATATATATATATATATATATATATATATATATATATATATATATATATATATATATATATATATATATATATATATATATATATATATATTTACATAACTGATAACCTCTGGGAGATTATGAAATAATTAAAAAATATATATATATTTTTTAAATTTGACAAAATTTTACAGAAAAGATAAAACTGTAACTCGATTTTTTCATGTAAAAAGTGGTTAGTTTTAAATATAGCATCAAAGAAAGAAAACACTTTCAGTTGAGACATCATTAGAAAACACAAGGCTGCTTTTATTTGAAACCCACTTTCATATTTCGTCTTTCAATCTAGAAATACACTGATCATGCAATTTACAGAAAATAATTCAATAGAACGCCCATACAAAAAAAATTAAGATAACACAGTATGATATTCCATTTTCACATAGTACTCTCTTCATAATCATGATTCATACTTCATACTTAATTTAAAATGGTACAAAATTTTGCACATTACTGAACTGTTATAATAAGGCCTGACTAATAGTAGCAAACAGCATCTGCATTATCTACAATTATCTATTTACAATGCTTCACTTTGAGATCATCACTCAGGCTACGAGATTCCTTTGGTCATGCATGAAAATCAGCTTCACCAAATAAAATACAAACTGACACACAAGTGTATTGAACTCACCAGAAAACTGATGTACCATCTAGACAGGAACAGAAGAAAAATACTGTGATTAACATGGTAACTGAAATCTCAACAGGCCAACCTGAATGTAGAGCTTCACAAAGCAATATTTCAGACATCACATCTGTTCACACAAGAACAAGTTGCTTGTAGTCAAAGCTCAAGAATAGTAGTGAAGTTTGTTTAAAGGGATACTCCACTTTATTTGGAAATCAAAAAGGGTTTTTTACTCATTTTACAACTCTCCCAGAGTTAAACAGTTGAGTTTTACCATTTTCTAATCCATTCAGATGATTTTCTGATATTTAGTAAGAATCTCACTGACTTCCATAATAGGAAAAAAATATACTATGGAAGTCAATGAGACCAGAAACTGTCTGGTTATTGATATTCTTCTAAATATCAGAAAATCGCCTGAATACATTCAAAGACTGTAAAACTCAACTGTTTAACTCTGGGGGAGTGGTAAAATTAGCCTATTTCCAAAAAAAGTGGAGTATCCCTTTAATAGCAATAAAAGTGCTTGCGACTGAAAAAAAGAGAGAGACTTGAGATAAAAGCAAAATGCCGCAACTTCTGTGACCGTGCAGACACTGGAATGAAACTACACAACACTTTAGATGGCAAAATATAAGGCTTTCAAATGATTGGATGGGACATGAGAAATTAAAACCAGAATGGTTTCTGCTTTTACCAGCCATTATTCACACAGGCACTGCTATGTTTTTCACATTGGTACAAAATATTAGTTTTGTATGTTTGTTATGTTTATTCAGTCTCTTCATCCACACCACACACACACCCATGCCTTGTTCAAGAACAGCTTCGAGTCAAGCCAGAGGTTCCTTCAATGACATTTAGGTTTGGTACAAGTCTGTAGCACATTCAGCAGGTTTCCCAGCAGGTTGTGTTTATACAGCATTATTGATCAACGGTCTCTCACTGTCACAGAGAAAATCTAGCAAGTCAGGAACGGAAGAGACGCACTCGATCTTGAGTTCACGGGTTCCATCGGGTTGAGAGTCTGTCCGGTGAAAAGGCTGGTTCAGTCGAACTCCTCAGAGCTAGGTTTATCTGACCATCATCACAGACCTGAGGACTGAGCCGAGTAATAGGGGCTATTAACCTGAAGATAAAGATAAACAGTAACGGTTACGTTTGGTCACAGACTGACTGAGGGGCACTGATGCGCTCCAAAAAGCCAGAAGGCAAATTGGAAAGAGGTTTCTTATTACCACAGCATAAGCTCAAGACACACCTACATCCTGGAGAGCTTGGCACAAATATGAAGGTAGATCTAAATCTAGCTGCAATGTACATCGGAACCAAGAGGTTGTATTTACCATAGAAATACAAATATCAAGTAGGCCAATATTTATGCAAGTATTAAGGATTATGGATATTCTGGAGAGGAACGCAAGTAAAGGATTCCAATGGCCAAATAGAGAAAGCACTTGGAGAAAGTGATGTGCTGGGAATTATTAAGTGTCTGTTGCTACTGTATAACTCTCAGCACAGCAGATGATTCACTACCTGAAGCTGTGAGGCCAATCTAGCAGGAGTGCTTTAGGCCTTCAGGTCAAATTAACGCAAAGGGAGATTCTGCAAAGAGCTAAGGAATTAGTAATAATACAAAAAATAAAATAAATAAAGCACAGTTAAATAAATAAAGCACAGCGATTTTAGCTTAAACGAGGACGTAGTTGGAGGAGCGTTCGTGTTGAGCTCCAGAATCGCTCAATCGTTTCTCTCCACTCAAATCTGATTTTGTACTTTTGACAATTCACAAAAATAAAATTATGCCACTTAATCTTTCATCTTATCTTTTTGTTTATTATTCATTCAAATTCACACACACACAAAAAATCTTGCCTCATTTTTATTTTGTCAAAACTAACATTCTAAGACAAAGAAGCCTCAAAAATATAAAATTAGTTTCATCAGAACATGCAAAAATTATATTCAAGTGCTTTATGTACCAATTTAAGTTCTTTCATACGCCTTATTCACGGCAGCGCCATCTTTGATTTTTAATGAGAATGAAAGCGAGGCTGTGAGGGATAGATATGCATCTCTTCAATGGGCTGTACTCTAATGTGTTTTCAGAATGTTCTGCTCATGAAACACTGGAAAAATATCTTTCCAAGAAATTTCAGTTGTAAAAAACTCCAGACAATGTAAGGTGTGGAAAATTATAAGTAATCTAGGAGCTTTATTCAGCTTTTTACAGTGGATGCCATTGAAACATGGTAAGTCTATCCCCAACAGCCTCACTTTCATACCTATCATGGCGCTGCTCTGAATAAGATCTATTAACCATTATTAGTTTGTGGATTAAAGATTTTGAATGTGAGTGCATTGCAGATTTCCAATAAGTCATTTCTGTATGTGGTCAATTGAGGAATGAGACAACAATATGTAGCTTTACAACAAAGCAGGCTGGGATCAAGTCGGTCCATTCCTACTCTTGCTTTCTTCAGAAATCATGTGCAGGCCTAACAAACATATTTTAGCCTCTGAGGCAACCAGCACATTGACTATCAGCAAAAACTATAGGTAACACTTTTCAATAAAGTCATTAACTAACTTTTACAGTTACCTCAGGTCCATTAAATAATATTCAAACATACGAAAAAGGTGTGCACATCGAAAACAATGATATACAAAGAAAATAGACGTCTGCGCACTGAAATTGCAGCTCCAAAGAGTTTATTTGCCAAAACAGCGCAACATTCAGTCAGATCTTCATTTTCACGTGCCTGAAGAAGATCTGACTGGTCAAACATTGTGCCTTTCAAACTCTATGGAGCTAATCTATTAAATAATATTAACAGACAAAATTGTTGATTTTCGCAATTTATTAGTAAATGATGAAATTTAACATGAACAATATAAACAAGGAAAAATACTTCTAAAGAATTTATTACTCTTAGTTCACGTTAACTAGTTAACAAATGGAAACTTACTGTAAAGTGTTTCTAAACTATTTTATTGCTGTAGTCTGATAATAATCAATATACAATCATATTATCCATCAAAAATAACTGTAAAACAATTATTTCATGCAATTAGAAGACTTTTTGCAATTTGATTTTGTAATCCAGATTACACAGCCCGTTACTACTAGGGATGCACGATATATCGGCCACATTATCAGTATCGGCCGATGAATGGTCATTTTTAATGTTATCGTTATCGGGCCAACAAGAACATTTAGCCGATATCTAAAAGCCGATAAATAGTGTATTATTTCCTTCAGCTGAGGCACTTTAGATGTGAGGCACTGTTCAACATGATGCTTTTAAATTGCTTGAAGTATGATTAATACTTTAAAAAAGGAAAATCCAGTTAAAGTGCAAAATATTCAGCGCAAGTCTGTCATATCGGCTACACAACATTAAAAAAAGAACATCATAATTGTGTTTCTATCTTGACTTTTTGTGAGGAGACGTTTTTATAATCAGGCTCTCAAAAATTGTCTAAAAATTTGGATTTAGATTTATCGGCCAGTATATCGGTTATCGGCTTTCAAACAAAGAATTATCTGGTTATCGTTATTGGCCAAAATTATCATATCGGTGCATCCCTACCCAACACAGTAAAGGATGAGTCCAAAATAAAAACCCTTCAGGGGCCTTTCAATGCTTTATGGACAGTTGACTGGGTTATTTGAGGTGACTGTGGCTGGACTTTCCATGGCACTGATTCTATTCACATGGGCAGAGAGAGAAAGCGGAGTGAAATTGGCATTATACGCTTGCTCATTCTGCCATTTCCCCTCCTGCCCATTAACTTCCTGATTAATCAAAGAATGACAGGAAACACTTGTGCAAAGGTAGTCCAGGAGTGAATCCAAGGCTAAGGCATGGAGACCAAAAACACACTCTATACTGGCATAAAATAAGACGCATTAAGAGAAAATTAGTTTATCCATTCTAATGACCCACATTCATTTACAAAATGGCCATGAAAAGAAAATCTCCAAAGTCACAGTTTCCAGAAATAAGAAAAACCCCAGAGTCCAAGTGAGTCTACAAGTAAAACTGTATTTCAGAGGAAAGCTTTAAAGCCTTTGGTTTCTTTCAACAGAAACATTATGTGAAATATTCCCTATTGGGCTTCATATCTAAGGCATTCGGTGTTTGACGATACAGAAGATTTCTGTGGAATCATCTGAATATCTTAACTTTGAATTGACAACATTTACAAACAAAGGATGAAAACATAAATCTGACATACTAGTTACTAAAAGCTTGCATTCCCTCCCCAAAAGTCATCGAGTTTGTATTAACAGACAAAGCACAAGTACAAAATGTCTTTCTGACATGCAAATCAAATACAGACACAGCCAGCAAGAAAAAAAAATCCTAATCAAGTCTGTGTGTCTGCTCTCTTGCTCGGCGAACAGATAAATACAGGGCGACATGAACCTGGCATGAGAAAGACCATTCATTTAACGCATTAGTGGCATTATCGATTTTTCACAGCTGCCTCACCTGTGTGTCTTCCTTTGTCACTTTCATTTATTTTTAATCCACTGCCCTTTAAACCCAGGAACAAAACACAACATCTAAAATATAGAATGGAAAAATCTTGATAACTTTATTAATCCTGATAGGGAAACTGGTTTGCCACGAACCATCAAACACAATACACAACAAACAGATGAATATAGTGTGTGTGTGTGTGTGATATATATATATATATATATATATATATATATATACACACACACTCACCGGCCACTTTATTAGGTACACCTGTCCAACTGCTTGTTAACACTTAATTTCTAAGCAGCCAATCACATGGCGGCAACTCAGTGCATTTATGCATGTAGACATGGTCAAGACAATCTCCTGCAGTTCAAACCGAGCATCAGTATGGGGAAGAAAGGTGATTTGACTGACTTTGAACGTGGCATGATTGTTGGTGCCAGAAGGGCTGGTCTGAGTATTTCAGAAACTGCTAATCTACTGGGATTTTCACGCACAACCATCTCTAGGGTTTACAGAGAATGGTCCGAAAAAGAAAAAAACATCCAGTGAGCGGCAGTTCTGTGGGCGGAAATGCCTTGTTGATGCCAGAGGTCCGAGGAGAATGGCCAGACTGGTTCGAGCTGATAGAAGGGCAACAGTGACTCAAATAACCACCCGTTACAACCAAGGTGGGCAGAAGCGCATCTCTGAACGCACAGTACGTCGAACTTTGAGGCAGATGGGCTACAGCAGCAGAAGACCACACCGGGTGCCACTCCTTTCAGCTAAGAACAGGAAACTGAGGCTACAATTTGCACAAGCTCATCGAAATTGGACAATAGAAGATTGGAAAAACGTTGCCTGGTCTGATGAGTCTCGATTTCTGCTGCGACATTCGGATGGTAGGGTCAGAATTTGGCGTCTACAACATGAAAGCATGGATCCATCCTGCCTTGTATCAACGGTTCAGGCTGGTGGTGGTGGTGTCATGGTGTGGGGAATATTTTCTTGGCACTCTTTGGGCCCCTTGGTACCAATTGAGCATCGTTGCAATGCCACAGCCTACCTGAGTATTGTTGCTGACCATGTCCATCCCTTTATGACCACAATGTACCCAACTTCTGATGGATACTTTCAGCAGGATAATGCGCCATGTCATAAAGCTGGAATCATCTCAGACTGGTTTCTTGAACATGACAATGAGTTCGCTGTACTCAAATGGCCTCCACAGTCACCAGATCTCAATCCAATAGAGCATCTTTGGGATGTGGTGGAACGGGAGATTCGCATCATGGATGTGCAGCCGACAAATCTGCGGCAACTGTGTGATGCCATGCCATCATGTCAATATGGACCAAACTCCCTGAGGAATGCTTCCAGCACCTTGTTGAATCTATGCCACAAAGAATTGAGGCAGTTCTGAAGGCAAAAGGGGGTCCAACCTGTTACTAGCATGGGCTACCTAATAAAGTGGCCGGTGAGTGTATATATATATACATATATATACATATATATACATATATATACATATATATATATATATATATATATATATATATATATATATATATATATATACACACATATATATATATATATATATATACATATATATACACACACACACACACATACACACACACACTAAATAAACACTATAAAAGACAATAATATATATATTTTAACAAAACAGTGTTTACACAGCTTATATGACCATACAGATATATATAATTTAGTTTTTCAGATGGAATTTCTACACAGGGTCACAGAGTTTTAAACAATATATTTGTGTGGTAAAATCAAATAATGGTGTGGAGTAGTTGAAACTCCAAAACTAAGAGCCAAGGAATGACTTTTTGGGAAAATTCAAATTAATTAAGCAATCAGTAATTCCCTTGATCAACTCTACCAAACGTGGATGTTTTTCCACTAAAAAACGAAAATTGTTATTATGTTTTTTTTTTGCTTGATACTTTGAAGCTGCTTTGATGCAATCTATATTGTGAAAAGCGCTATATGAATATAATTGATGAAACAATACACTAAAATAATCCAGTCCAGTCCAGATAGACCCAATCAATGCATGCATAATGTCAGCCATTTGCTGTGACAAATATTTTTATGACATCAGTGTGAGCAATTTGCTTGGATTTAACAGTGAGGTAACAAAAGGTAGCGCAAAATTTCAAACTGACCACAATGTTCTCCACGTCGAGGGAAAAACATGCTAAGTGGCGCGTAATAATAGTAATGAGATTCTGCAATGCCAGATGACTACAGACATAATTTGTCGTCTCAATATTCCAGAGTTAACTAACAGATTTTATGTTTCCTCATTTCCTTAAATATGCCACCCGATCCCACAAAAGACGTTGAAGAGTAATCTTAAGAAATAAAATGTGATGTGACAGCAAAGCACGCATACGGCTGAGTTTCTCATGGCTGAGGCCTCTTTCAGTCGGAAGGGAAAGACTTTCCTCCACCCATACTTAGGGACTTATTTTAGCATCTCCTTTCCACAAGCCAAATGCAATCCATTTAAAAAAAAAAGGACCTCATTAAAGCCTTAAAAATAAGTAAATATTTTTATATAGCAGCTTGAGCAAAATATAAAACTGTGCTAAAGGCTGCATTTAAAGAACAGGTCACACAGGGAAACTTGTTTAAAGAATGTGTGTAAAATCGCATCTAAACTGGGTCACAAGTTGAGAATTTTAATTACCTTAAGCACTGAGAAAAACTTTTACATGTTTAAGCAGAATAATTTTCCTAAATATGCATTTAAACAGCAACTTTTTGACTTTTAACTGACTTTTATAAGCTCACAGTATGTACAGTAGTAGTATTATTGTATTTGATTTGTATATAGTCTGGGGAAAGCATTCAAGCAAGAACTTCATTGTACAAGTGCATAGGGCTATTAAATCAATTTGACGAAATGCAAACACAGAAGTGAACAAGCCTTCATGAGGTTATACATGCATTTTCTCAAATAGAAACACATGATCCCTAGATGATTGTTGAATTGCTTTGAATGATTGTAAAATCTTGGACGAGAACCTCCCTTCCTAACCCAGGACACTGTAGATGGGTCGTGGATGGGATTTCCAGTATGACAATGACCCAAAACATACCATTCCTGGCAACAAAGGAGTGGTTCAAGAAGAAGCACATTAAGGTCCTGGGAGTGGCCAAGCCAGTCTCCAGACCTTAATCTGAAAATCTAAAAATCTGTGAGCTGAAACTTCGAGGTTCAAAGCGACAGCCAATAAACCTTAAGGATTTAGAGAGGAGAATGGAACAAAATCCCTCCTGAGATGCGTGTAGACCTGGTGACCACCCACAAGACGCTTCTTACCTCTATGATCGCCAACGAGGGTTTCTCCACTAAGTACTAAATTATGTTTTGCTTGGGGATCAAATACTTATTTCACTCACTGAAATGCAAATAAATTTATAACCTATATAATGTGTTCTTTCTGGATTTTTTGGTTGATATTCTGTCTCTATCCATTAAAATAAACCTAACATAAAAATTATAGACCCTTCATTTCTTTGTAAGTGGGTAAACTTACAAAGTCAGCAGGAGATCAAATAATTATTTCCCTCACTGTAGGTACCATGAAAGTGGCTCTGGTTTTAGCGGTGTTCATCACCATGGTAACTTATAGTCCACCATGGCTAATCTCTGATGACTTTTTGAGAAGCTGTTTCATACCTATAAATGACAGCTGCTCTCTCTCTGCCAGCATCAACACAGATTTGAATGTTCCGCTGTGATCATACTGGCTTAGGTTTAAGGTTTAATAGAGCCAAAACGTTGCCATTTAGAATTAAAATCTTTTAACGATTAAACACGCAGAATTCAGATCTAGTGCTACTGAGTGATCATTTGTTAGAGATTCAAAAACAGTAAGACGTGTAAGAGTTAAGAGACAGTAAGAGTTTTGAATCTGGTATTACTAGACTTGATTGACTTTTAGCCAATGCCTTCTGTGGATACTGATAAAAATAACTGATCAATTTTATTATATTACAAAAACCCATATACAATACCATGTATATACAACAGTTATAGTATGTAGAACTTAGCACTATGGATGGAAGGAGCATACAGTCAGTCATTTCAGGCTGTTCCTCACACAAAGCTACTATATTCATAACTTCGGAAGACTTGGAACATAAATACAGTCGTACAGACCACTTTTATGGTGCTTGAAATTACATGGAAGTGAGTAACCAAATTAAAAATGTCCCTTTGGTGTTCCAGAGAAGAAAGTAATAAAGGTTTTGAATAACATTGTTGTGAATAAATGTTGACAGAATTTAAAACAGATTAAATAGAGAAAGAATTAGTAAACGTCAGATCATCAACTCTTTTTCTAAGTGTAACTGTTCATCTTCAATGGACAACTGTAGTGTGGTAACAGTTTTTGAGGATAAGACTGAGATGTGTGTGTGGAAGATTGAATACATACCCGTGTGTCATACTCCATGACAAAAGGAGGGATGTCGATCTGCTCAGGATGGATGCAGGTGAAGAGCTGCTGCAGGTTCTCTATGTGGTGGACTTTCTCTTTAAGACCTGATACACTAAAAGTAGTGAAGAACCACGTAGAGACCTGATGGGAATCAGACAGAGATGGAACTCTTCATGAAAAGGGTACAAAATAGGTCACTTTTCCCCCTTATTCTTTTGTAACAAAAGGGCAATTTAATGCATTGCTTAAACGGCAGAAAAGGTTAATTATCAGTCTAAGGACGTCAAACTGATGAGCATTTATATATATATATATATATATATATATATATATATATATATATATATATGTATTTTTTTTTGGGGGGGGTGCAATGGTAAATTTAATAGTTTAAAATAAATTACAATTTTAAATTATTTTCTGTATTATTTGATTCATTGATGAATAGAAAGTTCAAAAGAACTGAATTTAATTGAAATGCTAATCTTTTGTAACAAATTTAATTCATAATAATTTAATCACCTCATATTTCCTCAAATGTAACTCTACAGGAAAATGAATGACAAGTACAAAATTGGTGTTTAATTGCCAAGTGCAAACTGCAGCTACTAAAGCTGTTGCTGTAGTCTGTGTTTTCAGCATTTATTCCAATGACTCATCCATAAGGCTTGAACACATTTCACACCTGGGATTGTTATAAGGCTTGAGCATTCTCTGACTGAAATGGATGCATTTTAAATTAAACAATTATTTGACACTTAATTGCAGAGGTTCCTCTACATTTGGAGCGCACAAAGCATAATTGTTGAATAATTTCACAAATGAAAGCAAAGTCTGGCAGAGGCAACGTGCTCGCATAAGCACTTCAATTACCTGAATAGGTTCCGTGGAACACTATGGAACACTTAGTGCGGACACATCATGAATCTCAATGTGGTCTCAAAAACGCTTTTCAACAGATTCAGTTACACACAAGCAAGCACATACAGTCATTTTTAGTCAATGTGAAACATGTGGAGTTGACCACTGTGAATCAGACCATAGGCCCGTACAAGCTTGGAAAGGAAAGCTCAAAATGAGATGAACATCTAGTTCTGCCTTTATTGGACTAACATCCAAGTTGATGAATTGGTTACATTTACCTTGGAACGGAACGTCGGGTGAACGAAGTAGAAAGCCCTTAGGTTTTTCTTAAACCTGAAAACACAAAGGTAAGCCTGGTTTTAAAAACATTATCAACACATCCAACCAATTACCAATTACACAAACAGTGAATTCCTCTGGCGCATTGGGCTTTGAAACGATTATTGCCTTAACAAAAACAAACTCATTAGAAAGAGAGCTAAAGTGCATTTTATAGGAACGAGCAAATGTTGGTGAATTAAGTCCAGCGGGGCAGCCACATCCAAGCCGCACGCTGTTGGCCAAAACACACAGATGAATAGAGATATGGACTGCCAAAATCAGAGGGGTGTTCCAAAAGCACATGGGATGTGTCTGTCAACCTTTCACCCTTCCCACGATGGACATGGCCCATCCAGTCCAAAAACCAGGAGCAGGGGGTCACAAGGAGTGATAGCATCACCGACTAGCTCAGCTAAAAATATGTACGTGATTGCTTACAGAACTTCATCACTCTTGCTCATAAATTATGACTGTAAAACACTTTCTTAGTACAATATCTTGTAAAGATAAATAATACAATTATGATCTGCTCTGCTAATACCTCATAATAAATGACACGAGTCAAACTGGCCTGGCTCTCAGAGTTATGAGTCACACTAATCTCCACCATGTACGGAAAGTGTGAGGGACTGGAGCTGGAGAGCACTTCTGCTTTTTATTTCAAGACTGTGGTTTCCTCTGCGTGCATGCTGAGAAGTGTCCCCCCGAATAAATGACGAATGCCTGACCTACCAATCACCTACCACGGTTTTGACTTTTAACAAAGACTCCAACTTCTCTGCTAAGCCAGTGAAACCGCAATCATGAGGTCTGTTTGACTAAAAGAACAATCGCCATTCTGTGGTGCTACATCCATGCAAGTGTGGGCCTCTGGTGGTAGTATGTTGACTTTCTCAATCGATGGGTGAGAGGAGAACATTGAGACCTCATATTTACAAGGTGTCAGTCACTGCAATCACTCTCAATGTTCTAACCTTGATAACTAGAATCCCCCTCAAAATTTCCCAAAGTGCTCGGAGCAAAACGAATATTATTCACTTTCCTTAGTGAAACCAATCAACTCAGACACATTTGAGCACCAACTCAGAGTGATAATTCAGAGAAACAGCAGGTAAAACAGAGGAAACATGACTAAGCGTTGTGTGGATTTACTTCAAACTAATTTCCAAGCTGGGGATAACCAACAAAAGGGTTGAGTAACTGGGTATAAATCTTCATGACATTCATCAAACAGGAAGCCCAAGACATAGACATTCCCTTATTATTACCATAACATATGTGGTGTTTTGAGGTCTGAAAAGACAGTACTGTTTGGCACAAGAAGCTCATAAAAACAAAGTCAGCAAGCCAGTATTTATATGAAACTGTGATTAGCTTTTCCATGGGAGTCTGTGAGTTATGGTTTGAAAGAATACCTCAGCCAAAAACTGGGTCAAGTCATCTCGAAAACATTGTAAGTTTGTAGAGAGCAGGAAACGTGGGTGGTTTGCAGTATCTCTAATGGAACAGAAATAACTCTTACTTGGCTTCCACAATGTCATAGAGCTTCTTGAGAAAGTCCGTGTCCAGGTGGTTGTGTTCACCGGTGAGTGTGTGGAAATACACCATCACATACTCTTTCACTGTGATGTGGTCCATCACATGGATGAAATACAGCAAAGCCTAACACACAAACACACACATTAACTTAGCTATGTAAATGCATAGTTGCATAGACTTCCATTGTTTTTTTCTATAGTTATAAATACCAGGCTATAACCCTAATCCACCTTCTAATCTTAAAGGGTTAGTTCACCCAAAACTGAAAATTATGTCATTAATGACTCGTTCCAAGCCCGTAAGACCTCCGTTCATCTTCGGAACACAGTTTAAGATATTTTAGATTTAGTCTGAGAGTTTCTGTCCCTCCATTGAAAATGTATGTACCGTATACTGTCCTTGTCCAGAAAGGAAATAAAGACATCAAAGTAGTCCATGCGACACCAGTGGGTTAGTTAGAATGTTTTACAGCATCGAAAATATATTTTTGGTCCAAAAATAACAAAAACTACACCTTTACTAAACATTGTATTCTCTTCCGGTTCTGCGTCATCGAGTTCGCAGTGACGTAAGATGTTGCTGACGTCAGCAGTCACTAAAGGACAGAACACAAGAGAATACAATGGAAAAGAATACAATGTTTAATAAAATCATAGTTTTTGTTATTTTTTGACCAAAATGTATTTTTAATGCTTCAAAACATTCTAACGAACCCACTGATGTCACATGGACTACTTTGATGTCTTGATTTCCTTTTTGGACAAGGACAGTATATCATACATACATTTTCAATGGAGTGACAGAAAACTCTCAGACTAAATCTAAAATATCTTAAACTGTGTTCTGAAGATAAACGGAGGTCTTACGGGCTTGGAACAACATGAGTCATTACTCATGAATGACAATTTTCATTTTTGGGTGAAAAAGTTTTGGTTAAACTAACCCTTTAACCACAACAAATCTTTCTGCATTTTTCTTTTAGAAATTAATCTACTTTAACACCGTTTTTACAAATGAGTAAATCTTCAGGAGGTGGTTTTCTTAGATTTAGCTAATTTCTGGTTTTGTTTTGTCAGATTTAGCTCACTTCTCTCTGCGAAATATGGTTATGCATGTAGTATCCAATATCCATAGTATAAACAGAGCACATCAATGCAGAGAAACCGGCACAATATAATTTGGAATGTCAAATGTAAAAAAAGTAGTTACAATTATGATAATTATGTCAGATTTGGCAACAAAAATTCCATGTTCACAAGATTACTTTAAGTAATATTTCACTCGAAAATGCAGTCAACATTTACTCAACAACATTACATCAACTGTTATTTCAATATCTCCTTTTGTGTCCCAAAAAAAATTACGGGATTTTAAAAATATATTTTTGAACAAAATGAGTCACATTTTAGTCACATTTTAAAATGTGACCTTACAAATCACAACACGTAAATAGGAAACAAATCATTGTCACTATACAAATCATAACACAAAAATAGGTGTTATTTTGTAACTTATTGGGAGCAGTATGCTAGCTGGAGCCATTTACATCAAGTCTTTGTGGTAAGCTAGGCTAGTGGTGGGTGCTGTCAGATAGAGTTACAGCACGCACAGAGATGAAAACGTTATGTATGGACTTATCTAACTCTGGAGGATACGCCGAAAAAGCTTAAGTCCCAAAAAGTCGGCATGTTCCTTTAAATTAAAATCAAAGTTTTCAATCTAAATGCAGATCTCAAATAGAAATCTTATATATATCTAAAAGGTTTACATCTAAATAACCATTCAGACCCAAACATTCTTTTAAAACCGCCTTATGCAGGTTGACCTTTCACCAGGTTAGGCAGCATTTGTTGTTAAATCTGGCAATTAAATATGGTATACTTTAAGATATCCTGAATGCATTTGGTCAAGTGGATTTTCTCCTGCCATACACAAAACATGACAAATGGAAGTATGAGAATTTTCTCTTTTACCTTCTCCATATCAATAAGTGTAACTGGAATATTCCTGCCGACAATAACCATGACCGTTCTACCACACATATCAACACCTGAAAATGAGAAAAATGCATCATGATTCATGACAGAGCTATATTATGAAAGGATGTTTCCTCACAGCTACTATAAGGTGTCTGAGTCCCTAACCCTAAATGAGCCTCAAAGGCTGGGCAGATGGTCAGGAGGGACACAGTTCCCTAGTTTGATCCCTCTGCTGACAACATTCTTATATTCAGAATATCTGAAGAAATGCCCTAGACATTTCAGCCTCACCCTGTTCAATGAACTCATCTAGCAGAACTGAAAGAGTTAAGTATATTGAAACCAATGCTTTGCATTTTATTATGAGAAACTGGATGTGCATAGCCATTTGTTTCAATATCGTCCATCCTCACATGGCACAGTGAACATGCATGTTTAGGTGTACAGCTAGAGAAACTCTGCCCCCCTTTGGGAAAGTAAGTCAGTCTGCAGTTTAATCTGCAGTTTAAAAGAAGAAATTAAAGATTTAATTTAGCAAGACAATCAGAATACTGGTACTTTGGGACCAGTACTGTTCTCTGTTTATATAAATGATCTGGCAAATGTTTGTCAAAAAGTCCATTTTCAAATGTATGCTGATGATGCGGTTATTTTTACACCTGCTAAAAGCACACAGGAAGCATCATTTATTCATACATCAGCATTGGAGAAAATACAGCATTGGCTGCTTAAATCTTGCCTATTACTAAACAAAAAGAAAACTTTTGCCATGTTTTTCAAAAAAAAAAAACCTTAAAACTGGAGCGGTCCAATGTGTTCCTGGGGGAAGTGGAACTTGACATTGTAGAGGAGTTCAAGTACCTCGGGGTCACACTGGACCCAACACTTTCTTTTAAAAAACACATAAAACTTACAGCGAATAGAATTAAATTCAACTTACATAACTTTAAACAAATCAGACCATCAATGACAATTACTTCTGCTAAAATGTTCCTACACTCAATGATATTTTCACATATAGATTACTGCATTACAAGCTGGTCACTTACTGGAAATACAATTTTAAAACCCATAGAAATGTTATTCAAAAAATCTATAAAAATACTTGATCAAAAACCTCTGTCATACCATCAGTGTAATATTTTAGAAAAATATAATATGCTCAGTTTTGAAAATTGTATTCATTTTAAAAATAGTTGTTTAATTTATAAAGTCTTGCATGGACTGGCCCCACGTCCACTTTCTACATACATTAAACAAAGGTCTGACAGAGGTTGTTGTACTACTAAAGCTTCACTCAGAGGTGATATAGAGATCCCGTATAGAAAAACTACCTTTGGACAAACTGTTCTGTCTGTCAGAGGAGGTCTTTTTTGGAACAGCATCCCAACAAACATTAGAGAATGTCCCACTTACTGCACTTTTAAAAAGTACCTTAAACATTTTCTAAAAAGTTCCCAGTTATGTACTCATCTTGAATAACTTTATTGATACAATGTATACTGCCTGAATCTGTGCTAATGTGTTTTGCTTGTATTGTATACTGTAATATTCCATTGTTGCACTATGTTATATGTTGTTGTCTTCCTGCCTCTGGACTACAGGTGAAAATTAGCATTTATGCTATAACCTGGCTCATTTACAGTCTTTACAGAAATGTTAGTCTGTCCATTAATGTGCACTGTCCCAAATAAATAAATAAAATAAAGTAAAATAAAGAATGCATACAGTCTGTGGTAAATTCATTTGAAGTTTTGAACTCTGAGAAGTCAGCTTTGACACTAAGGTAAGCAAAAAAAAAAATAGATGATGAATATTTATCAACACAGAAACCGTTACTTTGGTGGTTATTTTTCATCCTGAAATTGTGAAACGAGAGAAATGGATTACAGAACCCCTGATGTTGAGCTCAATGAGGCAGAACAAAGGTTTCCTGCCCAGAGTGCAAACACACAGATGGAGAGAACACAAAGTCCACACGTGCATAAAGATATACCGAGATACAGCAACACAAAGAGAACATGTGACCAAACAAAGACCATATCACACTACCACAATAACACCAACATACATGAACTATGCCTGTAAAACGATTAAATATTTTAATCAAATCAATTGATATGCCTTTTGGCTAAATGTTTCATTTTAAGAAACTCAAATCCACCTTAAAACCTTGCGAGAATTACAAAATGATAAAAAAAACATGCTTAGCTTTTGAGAAAATCCAATGTACATATGGGTCAGTCCATGATTAAATTAGTTAATTTGTCAATGCTATTAAGTTATTTACTTGACTGTACTCAAAGGTATTGTGTTAAACTGACAGCTTTACAATTAAACCACACATTATTCAAATACAACAAAGACACTTAAAGAGAGAAAGACTGACCGGTCTGATACAGTGCCTTTAATGCTGCTATGTCTGAGAGGTCCTCTGCTCGAGCTCTGCAAAGCCAGCGGTTATAGCTGTAAAGACACCCAAAACTAAGGCTTCACATCTAGGTAATTTGCAGTGATGCACAAATAACAAACATATGAGTATATGGTTCTCTAATATCTGTAATGAAATATAAATGCTTTCTTAGTTTGTTTATATAGCTAAACATGGCTGACAGTTTTTAGGATGCTGTTGGTTCTGCCAAGCTTCCAGAGACTCAAACATTTGCCATAGTAACCAAAGTTTCACTGTAGGTAGTATAGCAAAACTGTTGTGACTCATTAAAAAGGTAATTAAACATGATGATGGCAAGGCTTTTAAAAGCTTCTTACTAGGGGTGGGCAGTATGACCAATAACATTTTGAATAATTTTATATCAGGTTTTATTTTTCATAGAAAAAAAGGTATCTTAAATGTTTAACACATCATACCGCCCAGCCATACTTCTGTACAGTACTGTTAATAACTACAGTATTTTCATAGAACCTAATATGGTAAATATAAGGAGTTTGCAGTTGTAAAAGGCAACATTATAATGCAAGAACAAGACATCTTACTTCCTTTGGTGCTGTTTCTGCTGAGCTGCTTCTGAAATTTGGCCCTGAAGGATGAGTTTACGCTGCTTATCCACATCCCCTTCCATACGAGCAAATGCATGACTTCCTACTAGCCCCAAGTCAGATTCTAGTGAATCGTCCCCAGAGTCATCTGCAGAAATTAGATTAATATCAGTATTATGAACTTATTACCATGTATTCATGCACAACACAAAGTTCTGGATATTCAAAGAAAAAGCGCAACCAATGGGTCATAAAAGTGTGCTGAAGCACAAATGCATTTGCTGTGATAAACACACACACAAAAAATCTCACACACTTGGAATGAAAATTACCAGGTTCTATGAGCACTACAATGTGGTACATTCCACCAGACATGGCCTCCCACCCTCAATTAGAGCTGGGAAAGCCAGTGGTGTGTGTGATGCACAGCCAGGCAAAACATAAAAATAATACTCATCTGCTATTCTTGTTTACATGTGTATGCCAAATCTCCAATACGGGCCAAACTTAGACACTTAGACTTGAAAAGAAAGTCCAGTCTGAACAACAAACTAAACTTTTCTTATTTCCTCAGCTCAACCACATGGTCACATGTCAGTCAGTATTTCTTCAGTTTTTATTGAATACATTTAGAAGAAGCTCAAATATTTTTATATAACTGTACATATAAAGAAAAACAAAAACAAACAGAGCAAGAGTAGAATACAGTTTTGTAGCAGGAAGTACAATAGTCTATTCCTTTAGCCAGAAATGAAAGAAACATCTTTGACAGAATGGTAGAGACACTAACAGGCAAATCAGAGGATCACAGCCAGTCAGCTTCTAGCAAACCTACAGCGACTTATTAGACACAGATGTCTCCTGAAGATTATCTTTGCCCAGAATCATTACAGTATATTGAAGGAAAGAATGAGATTATGTTTTTGTAACGGTCCTTTTATCATCTGCCTCACTGAACCAGAGAGCACCAATGCTGGCTTCTAGCTGAAATTTATTTGGATTTCAGGAGCACATCGCCACAATGTGACATTAAACTTTAAGTCAGACAATGATCTGATCACAAAAGGAAATTTTAAACAATTAAATATCCATAGCACAGCAAATGAAGGAAAGAAAGATGAACTTAAAAAAGAAGGAATATTTGAATATGAAGAAAGCAATGAATATCATGGCATTACCATCTGACACACATTGAGTATACAGTATAGTATAGTATACAGCACCGCTTTTTGTGAGGGTAATACAGACATGAATAACAGAAAGCATAAAAAAATTAAATGGGCATTAAGGGAACTGGGCAAAAAAACTGCCCAGAGAAAGAAAAACTGGAGAAGGCAGATTAGGGAAGTGTGTGGTGGTTTGAGGCATGCTTTGAGGCCATTATATGGCTTCATAGACTAATCCATAAAAGCTGGGCTGCATTATTGAAGGCCAAGTCACCTGCTGTCTTTAATATTACTCTAAGAATGACAAGCAGACCTGCATCAAAATGATGAAAGGGCATGTATGAGGACAAGAGTTTGAAGAGATCAGACCAGATCAGTGACAGGGTGCGGCAAAGCTGGGTTTCAAACATTTAAAATGTGTCCTTTAATGTCTTTCAGAAAGACTGCATAAGAACAAACACTTCTTATCCTCATAAAAAACAAAACAAAAAAAACTCAGTTTTGGCCCAACCCAAGACAGAAATAAGTAACAGGACATTTATGAAATGTGACTAAGTTTAGAAGCATACTACACTTTCTGTACTGCACATAATCTGCTTAAGAAAGGGCCCAACACTGAACCTTGTGGTATTCCATTCCCAAGTATGTAGAGTAAGGGGCTTGATGTTTGTGTCAGGTTTCTGATCACCATGTGGGATTTATTTAACTGTAATGACCAGATAACAAAGCATTATACCTCTTGTGTTACGTGAAAATAAGAGAATACAGAGTGATGCAAGAGACATATTAAACCAATAGCTTTGTAGGATGAGTGTCTGGGAAAACAGCCATCATTCAAAAATTAATACAAATTATAAATTAATCAGGTTTTTAAAATAAAGTGTAAACACTGTGGACCTTTAAAAACATTGTTCTGTTTCTGTTTGAGCAACCCAACTTCATATTTACAAGGAAGCCTGGAAGCTGTTGTGCCACTTCAATATGCAGAGGTAAGTTTGGTTAAGCAATGATGTTTGTTCAGATAACACCTACATGTCATTCTGAATAGCTCAAGGAAACATCTAGAAGTGAGACTGATAAAGCAGAATATTAAGGTTATTCTGCTATAATATAAGGTTATTCAGAATATTAAGATTAACTTAGAAAAAGCTAACAGACCTTGGGCTGCCTTTCCATGTCCTGGTTTAAAGCATTCTAAGACAGGCAGGAAAGTGCAGTGTTTATTGACATGGGCCCAGGCTTATGTGGCCTGTTTGAGTTGGATCAACAGCTCTAGTGAGACTTGATAACCTTAACACAGCTGGCTCACAGTCCACACGATATAGGCTTGAAATAATGGCAAGCCAACAAATATACAAGTTTAATCTTCCACCAACAAATAAATATACACTTGTGTTCGGACTCGGAGTGCTATGGCAAGCAAGCCAAACATACACTCCTTCCCATTTAGGCATGTTAACATTGGTGTCAATACACGCACACACTTGTGTAGCTGTAGCCACACTAGGCCTATCAGAAAGCTGAAGATTCTGCTATTGTCAGAGCAGTGATTTTTTTTTACAAATTGTGCCTTTAATATATCTATTATTGGTCACAAACAGGTCTTATTCAAAGGTCAAAGTTCACCAAACTTGGCATGCTATGAATGGATGTCAGTGGAATGAAAAGTATAGTGTGGCAACCCCTTAATTGCTGCTGAAAATTCAGATTTTCCATCAGAGGAATAAATTATATTTTAAAATATGTTAAAACAGAAAAGTTATATTAAATCGTGAAATCACAATATTACTTTTACTTTTGATCAAATAAATACAGCCTTGGTGAGAAGAGACTTCTTTCAAAAATTAAAAAAGATTTTATCTGAAAGATATACAAATATGTTACATTGAACAATTATTGGAGCTCACCCTCTAGATTTCCAGGTTTTTCAGCAATGCGGATCTGCTCTCTGGGACTACGGGCTCACCCTCAGAATTGCCAATGTCGGCAGGGAGGAGAGGGAGAACGATTCTCTCCTCCTTCTTTGAGCGTGGGTAATACAATGGCATTAACTTCCTGTACACTGGCTGGAAACAGAAATCAATTACAAATACATTAAGATTCAATCAATTATACATACACAGACTAAAAAAGCAGGAAATTGATACAAATCACAGTTTCATTTAGCAGCTGTTGAAAAGGGACATAAATCTCCACTGCATTATGCTGTAGTTCACACTCACAGTTTCACCCACAAACACAACAAAAGTTGGTCTTTAAATAAAAATATCATAATAATATGAGAGAGCACAGTTGAGAATTAAAGGATGAAGTCTGTTGCGTAACAGTGAAAATGAAAGAGCACATACCTCCTCAACATCGGAAACAGCAAACACCACTGTCTCAATGTTTTCACCATGATTCTCTAGAAATCTACGAACAGTCCCTGGAAACATAAATGTGGGGGAAATACATTTGATAGGATCCTTCTGAATTTCTTTAGTTTGATGTACTTACTTTATATAATAAAAGTAAAAGTAAATTACTTAAAGCTATATGTGTGGCGTCCTCAAGTGGATATGCCCTTTTGACCGTGCTGACCACACACAAACCCACAGACACCATGGCATGTTCCCTGTGACAAAAACAAAATCAACATACACAAAAATATTTTCTAATGACTTCAATTATACATGGTTTATATCAGTCAGTTAGTTGGTTAAAAAAAAATCATCCATTTAGCAGCAAACATTTTTATTTTACTCAAAAAATGTGCAATGATCCAGCTTACTTGGCCAACTGCATGACGTTTCTGTAACAGCTGTATAGAGAACTCTCTGCAGCTGTCCGGTACTTGGCTTTATATTTGGGTCCAACTGTGTGAACGATAAAGCGTGCAGCCAAGTTGAAACCCTCTGTCATTTTTGCCTCACCGGTCCGACATCCTGGAAAAGAATTAGCACTGCCATATAATTTACACTCCAACAAAATGATGAGATAAGATTTGTCCCAAAACTCTATAACAAACAGCAATTAATAATATTAAAAGTTTAATAGTTAGATAACATTTAGATGTATAACATGTAACAGATCTTCATCTGCTAGCCAAGTAGCGCCCTCTACCTTTCAGTTTAAGTAGTTCATCCCGTAGTTCAGGTCCTGCATATCTGTGGATACTGTCTGAAACCGGGTTCTTGTCCGTTAGGGTCTCATTGCTGGTATTGACAATTGCAGTGCAGTTTAAAGATGCCACATCTCCATTACTATAAAATGAGGGGATGATATAACCCATATCACATACAGAAGAACATCCAGAAAATCATATAAAGTGAGAAAAATCTATGAGCACAAACATAGCATTATACATATACACATATATATGTATGTATATATTAGGGCTGTCAAATGATTAATCGTGATTAATCGCATCCAAAATAAAAGTTTTTGTTTACATAATATATGTGGGTGCACTGTGTATAATTATTTTATATATATATATAAATACACAAACATCCTTGTATAAATGTATTAAATATTTTCATGTATATCCTGTATATAGATTTGTATATAATTTATATTATATATAAATATAAATATTTTATATATAAATATTTTTTTTCTTAAATATACATGAATGTTTGTGTATTTATATATATATATATATACACAAAATAATTATACACAGTGCACCCACATATATTTATATATTATGTAAACAAAACTTTTATTTTGGATGTGATTAATCGTGATTAATCATTTGACAGCCTAGTATGTATGTATACTATATATATATATATATATATATATATATATATATATATATATATATATACATACACACACACACACACACACACACACATACAACAAGAGCTTTGATGTGCAGTGTAACATGCGTCATTGATTTCATAACGAGTTGTCCTGAACTGATACACTCGCCTGTGTGGAAAGATTGTTGATCACTTTCTGTATAATTCATTCACAGATTAAATATGATTTTTTTTTCATTCTACTAAAAGAAATGATGTGAAGTCATTTGTACATCCGAACACTGATCAATTGGATTAGGCCAGGATTAGTCCTTAGTTTAATTAGGACATTTAAGTAGCTTTTATAAACATGCCTTAGGAAAAAAAAGATTACTGGTGTGCATCTTGAGAAAAAACAATAGTACTGAAATACTGATTTCAATATAAACCAGCAGTAAACAGTTTGCTTTCTGATAAACTGGCACAAACATGCATTTTAATCTGGGAATGTTACCGTGGAAACTAACTGAAATAAGTTCATGTTTAAGTACTAAAGTTATAAAAAACTGAACTACTAAAAAATAAACATAAAAATTACTAATACTTTAAAAGTAAAAGTTCAAAATATGAATAAATACTAAAAGGGTATTAATAATACTAACAACACTGATAAATAACATAGTTTTTTATAACGTTAAGTGTTATTATTGAGCCATTTTATTTTCAATAGAAAAATGAACAAACAACAACAATGGAAATACAATAAATCAAAGGATAAAGTCACTATGAACAAATCCTGCAAGCACAAAACAATGTGGACTGCTGAATTCTTTTCTGCCTGAACTTCCCAGAAGGACTGGTTTATAGACTTCATAGAGAAGTTAAATGAAAAAATTTCCCCTTTTCTTAAAAAAGAGAAACTGATGAATTTGATCCTGCCCTAACATAGCTACATCTGTCAGAAAGCACAGCAAGGACTTCTCAGATGGTTGCATGTGACTGAGCTATAAGGGGGATTTGTGCGCACTGAGGGAATGACTAAAGCGGTAAAGATCTGGTGCAAATAACTAATGCAAAGAGCAAAGTGGGTGGAGAAAAAAGGAAAGGGTTAGCTCTAAATTATTAAACTAAGATAACAAAAGAAAAGAGTTTGATGCTTTGGCTTTCAGGGCTAAGGCTGAAGTTACAGCAAAAAAAAAACTATTAAGCAATAATTTGTGCTAACTACAGCAATAATTAGTGCTAACTACATAACTACAGAGGTTTGTGGAGAATCTGTGAAAAGCACAAGGTGAGGAATATCAATAGCAGCGTAAACAACACTCACAATAATACAATCTTGCTGTTGATGTCTTGTCTGAAGGGGAAAGGGGACGTTAAGGAGTTGACATGATTTGTCAGCGTGTCTTCCTCCTCCCTTGAGTGGTTTTCTCCATCCACCTCATCTTGGACTCCCTGAGGCTGGTCCCATGTGTAGAGGCTCTGGACCTCCACAAACTGGGAACGAGCTCCCAAGGGATCCATGATGTTGCTTCACTGACAAATTTGGAACTGAAAGACACAGAAAAGCATTTTACACACAAGTCTGTGATGTGACCTGGGCCATTTTAGCAATAACACATACAGATGTCAGCTGCAAATGTGTTTTACTTATAAGCTTCAGTAAATCGAGGAAAATGAGTTTCCCTGCACATTCACTATATAATATTCACAGGAAGAAAAAGTTCACGTGGCCGTCGTCAGATTGGGAAGTCACTCAAAAGGCTTTTTAACAGTGGCTTCCGTCAACTTTAGTGAGGCGTGGTGGTTTATGAAATGAGTAGTTCCTTTGCTCGGTTCCTTTTACTCTTTAGATCTGGATTTTAGAAAATGTCAATGGGAGAAATGAATGGGAATTTTACTTCTGGCACCAACGCTCTCTCGGGCTGTGGGCGGGACTGTGATGCTCTATTGCGGACTATGATGACAGCTCACTCAGGGCGGGGATGTGTTAAAACGCTGCTGTCAATCAACACTTGTGGGAGGGCGTCCGATAGTATGATGTCAGATGGTCAAAAGGCTCAACTTGAGGCAGGGGAAAACATATAATGAGATTAAAACAAAAACACTAGATGGATTCATCAGAATATGATGGTACCATCAACTTGAAAAAGTGCATGTACCATTATATGACCCCTTCAAAATTAACAGTCATCTCATAAGTTTGCTGAGGCCCCCTAGTGGACCCTGGCCTCCTGACAACCACTCCAGGGAAAGTTTTGTTTATCAAACCTAGATAAACATACCAGTTGCCAACACTCGATAACTCAGCATTACAAACAAAAAGTCAGTGTTTGAAAGAAATGCCCTTTCAACCTTCCAAATTGTGACTAAAGCTGTAAAAGTTGTCAGCAATAATTTCAGCCTAATAGAAGCTGCAGTGAGAGAAGTGTAGTGTTTATGAACGTTTCAAGCACAACAGAGAGGCTATATCAGTGAAGACAGACTGGACTCCAGGAACAGATAAGCTATTCAACAGAAATTAGCTGCATGTGTAAAGGTCGAGTCCCCAAATTAGATTCCATCGACAACAAAGCAAGAGTTTGTTCAAATATATAAAAGTCTCAACTCGATTGCAATAAGCACATATAAACCACGCAGCACAATAGTGCTTTAAGGAGGATAGATGGGCGAATAAACACCTCATACTAATTATAACCATATTGACTTGATGAAATTGCAACCACAAACTATCACAATGACAAGCAACCTACCAGATGTCCACTGGTGAAGCTTTTTCAGTCCTGCCTTCTGCAAAAACAAAACCACGTTAGCTCAAATGAATCCGAGACTGTGCTGGTAATCACTGTCATCCTCATGTGCTTCCACCATTAAATAAACCATTGTTGAAATATTATTTTAGCTGCTTGTGGTTAACACATCGTGTGTTTGCAACATTCAGCGAGTTTCCTGATCAGCTGATTCACGAGGAGAAAATTCATCACTTCCGGGATTTCAGCAGGGACAGTCGTCATGTTGTCGATCTGCATAGAAAACGCACAGACCTGTCCAATACTGTATCAGGGGAAAACGGCTCTTTTTAAAAAGGTTTCTTTGTTTTTGGTTTGAAACAACAAACGAAAAAAGGGTGGTTTCTCGTTATTTTGTTTCAAACGAAAAAACAAACTATCAAAACGTACACGGACCATTATAACCACTTTGGGACGCCTCATGGACAGCAACACTTCACAGACCGAAGCAATCGATAGTTGGCACATAATTCATAAGAAAATCAGATAAATAAAACACGTAAGGAGTGGACATAATTATGAGTAAGTTAAATATATGTTTTAGTATGACATAAATGTCCATCAAAACGTAAATTCCTGAAACATTTTGTGAAGTGACATCGTGGTTCTGCTCGGTAGTCTACCACTTTTGTCTTTACTGGATGTCACACTAGCGACTGGAAGCATGTTTTCTATATCCACAGAAGTAACATTTTCATAAAGGACATCTAATTGATAAAGCATGTAAGTACATTTTATATACACAGAGGCTTATTTGTAACTTTCTAATATCTGCATTTAATGAACGAACTGCATGGGGTTCACTTTGTCGATCTATGTTCGTCATCGCATGGACCTGAAAACGTGGTGTTGCAGTAATAGTTGCTCACTTTTTAGGTTAAGCTTTCTTCAGTTTGTAGATTGCTCGTTTAATAAACGTACTTTATAACTGGCAATCCCAGCTTTTTAAAGGTGCTTATGGGTCTCATTTGGTCCAGCCGAATAACCCAAATCATTGCACGAGCAACTTCACAACCACAGCTCTGTTTATGCTGCCATCGAAATGAATACGATTTAAAGTAGTGAAGTGGCACTTGCCCCATGTTTTGTGTAAGCCGTTTTATTGAACATTTCAATTTCATATTTATAATTATCTGTATAGCGCTTTTTACAATACACATATATGGTTTCAAATCCGCTTTACAGTAAATGCATGTTAGTACATTACAATTGTGGGGGATCTGTGATCAGAGGTGACTGTATCTAAGTTATGTCCATATTTTAGAAATGTACTGTTAAAAGATAATATAAATCATGCAGTCCCTCCCTTTAGCAATTATTACAGTTTGTGATCATAATGATTAACTGTTACATATAGAAATCTTAAACATTTATTTTGGCCACCACAAGATCAATATAAACTAATAATTTTGGTCAAGCTTAATAGTATTTGGAGAAGCATCTGATGACATACTATCATTTTGAGGGAAATTCATGGCTAATATTGAGACAAATAATGTAAATGTACATTTATACATTACTGATTCATTACGTACATTAGCAACCAATTATGAAATGTATTTGCTTTGATTTAAAACTCATTTATCCTGCCATGTCAAAATTTTAATTTACTATGCAGCATGATGGACCTTTTCTAAATATGTTTGCTAGATTAGGGTAGTGAAACATCTCACCCGAATCCCCTACTGTTATTTTGTGTCTGCAGCCTCTGGTTTGCCATGGGTTTAACTAAGCAGTACTTGCGCTATGTGGCGAGTGCTGTATTCGGGGTGATTGGGAGTCAGAAGGCAAACATCGCGTTTGTGACCCTCAAGGGGGGTGAGAAGAGGTCGATATGTCGCCGTGGGAGCCTGTGAACATGTCTTCATATGGGATATCGCAAAGCTGAGAAGGTATGTTTTAAATATCACTTAGTACATTGACTTATTAGTTTAAACTTACATTTCTGAATGTTGTACTCACCTTCTCTCCCCTTTCATTTTCTCAGGTTCTTATACTTGAAGGTAAAAAGCATGAAGTGACATACTTGTGTCCCTCTCCTGATGGTGTCCACATAGCGGTGGGTTATGAGGATGGAGGTGTGCGTATCTTTAGTCTGCTGAATGGTGAAAGCAACATCTCCTTCAGTGGACACAAATCAGCCGTCTCAGTCATTAAATATGATGCACTGGGTGCTCGATCTTGTCACCGGATGAGAGTTAAGACTACAATTTCGGTTGTTGACCATGTACATTTTTGCAATATACTAAAGCCATTTTCTATGTTGTTGTGTTGCAGGACACAGATGTGATTGTGTGGGATATAATCAATGAGTGTGGTCTGTACAGACTCAAAGGACATAAAGATGCAGTCACACAAGTTTTGTTTTTGGAGAACAAAAACCTGCTGATTACAAGGTAAATCAGCCTTTACATTTCATTTGAATGAATTCAACGCTTGAAAATACTTTGTTATTGTGTGATGGACATGAATGATATATGTTATATCAATTAACCTTGCCCTGTAATACAGAGGTATAGCATATTTACCAATTCAAACATACTAGGCTTGCTACAGAAGTCGGTGTTGCCTGTGTTACACGGTGTTCACTTGCCCACCACAACACCGCAAAAAATATATTTAACACAAGCATAAGAGCTGGTGTAGCTCCGGATCTGATTCTGTGTGTGTCGTGTTTCCTCAGCTCAAAGGACAGTTTTGTAAAGTGGTGGGACTTGGACACTCAGCATTGTTTCAAGACCATGGTGGGACATCGCAGTGAGGTAATTTAGATCACTCCTTCTGAAATAATTAACACAACACACTAAATTAACTTTTAGTCGCTTTGGAATCCTAGAGGGACAAAGAGCCAGTGTAATTGCTCATAAGGTGTTTTCTTACTTCACTTTTGGAGAATAAAGGCCCGTTCACACCAAGCACGATAACTATAAAGATAACTATAAAGATATAATTCTAAAAATCGTTCTCCATATTAAAGAATAACAGAGTTCACACCACAGCTATAACGATAAAGATATGAGGAACGATATCGTTGGAATCACTTTCAGAACGATTTTTTTCCAGCTGTCCAACGATAAAACACTGACAACCAATCAGAATTGTGCATTTAAAATGGCAGATGACATTGCAGAGAAGTTAATCGTCGAGGTACAAAAAAAATCCTCCACTGTTTGACAAGTCAAACGCACTTTTCAATGATACATTAAAAAAGATGGATATGGAAAGCATCCTGGGAATAAACGGCAGTTTAGCATAGTGTTACAAAATTACCTCAGGTAGGCTATCCAGGGCTAGTTGACAACATTGCTGAAGTATTAGGTGACGTTTTTATCCCATCATTGAATTTGTCAGCTAAATCCAGATATTACACTAGACATGCTAGATTCACTGTTTAGATGCGCTCCCAACACCTCTTGTCTTTTAAGGATATCGACCGTGTACCCAAAACAAAAAGCGCCATTTTTTTTCCTTTTGATATTTGTTTGTAACGTAAAGCAGCAACAGCAGGTCATTTGCTGCTACTCTGAAACCGCAGCTCTCGAGTGCGTGCTTAGAATAAAAAGAATGTTATCGGTCGTTGAGTGTGGACGCATATATAGTTATCTTTATCGTTATCTTTATAGTTATCGTGCTTAGTGTGAACGGGCCTTAAATCTCCAACATTGTCTGTTATTGTTGTAATACAGTGCACCCTTGTCCGATCTCTGTAGGTTTGGGGAATGGTCCTGTTGAATCAGGAGAATAGGTTGCTGACAGGGTCTGCTGACAGTGAGCTCAGAGCCTGGGACATTCAGTACGTTCGAGGAGGTAAAAAAATATCACTAATGCTGGGTTATAGTGTATGTAGGATGAATTACATTCCAGCAGTCTTGAATGTGATCTTTGGTCTTGTGTAGAGAATTGACACTGATATTTGAATGTGTTTTCTGAATAACACCAAACGTTTCTTCACAGGGTAAAGAAGTGGGGGAGCCACAGGAAAAGAAAGTCAGAACTCTTCTCATGGATGAGGAGGAAGATGAGGAAGGACTTGATGAAGAGCCAGAAGAAGTAATATTTCTTCTATCCCGTTCACCCTATTCACAGTGGATGGCAGTGACTTGACATGACATAGTTTAAAAGGGTTTCCTTCATATGTTTACCAAAGATCTGCTTTCTGTCTACAGCGGATAGTCAGCTGTAAGAAAGCCGGTTCCATTCTGAGGGAAGCCAGAGACAGGGTTGTATCCTTGGTCACAGATGCCAAGGCTAATGTGCTAGCATGCCATGTGAGTATATTTCATAGTAACTTTCACAGCTACGCAATAATTAGCCAAAAATGGTCTTATTCAAACTCTCACATGAATCAGTTCATTTGAAACAGAAGCCATTCACATGTAGTGCTGGGATGTCTTGATTATTTTATATGCTTGTTCGGATTGTGCGTAAATAAATATGAATAAAAATAAAAATGAAGATCATTAGTAGTTTATAGGTAGGAAAGCTTTCAGCCGGCGATGAGGAATTGGTGCTACGTCTACACTAATCCGGATACATTTTATGATGGCAATTTCATTCCAAAATGCTCTCTGTCCACACTAGTGTTTTCAAGCATTTTCCAAAAGTTTCTCATCCACACTGGGTCAAAAACCCCGGTAATTTCACCTTACAGCACATAAACCTTCATAAAAGAATTGTAAACCTTCATAAAAGCTCAATGAGATGATACAGACAGAACAGACGTAAACACGCTATTCTTCAGGCAGGATAATTTTATTTTGCAAATATCTCAAAATATCTTTGAAAATATCTCTGCGTTTTAGACCAAATGTTTGGTCTAAAACGCAAACCTTATTGTGGACAAGGCCTGAGTCTGTATCATCTGATAACTTTTTTCTATATCTTCACAGGGCCTGGATGCTACACTTGAAGTCTTTACTGTACTAACAGAGGAGCAGGTCAAGAAAAAAATGGAGAGAAAACTAAAGAAAGCCAAGAAAAAAGCAAAGTATGAGAGACCTCTGTTTTGAAATGTGAAGCTGTCACTGAGTTATTCTTCAGTTCTGCCTAATACATTACCAATAATCAAAGAAAAGTATTTTGATTAACTGTTATGTTCTGCAGCTCTCAAGAACAAGAAGAGGATGTCCCTAAGCCTGTGGTGGAGAGAAAGTTGAGTGATGAGATCCAAAAACTGGCAAACATAAAAGCGTCTTCCAAGATCAGGTCAGAGAGTACTCCTAGATACAAGCATAGTCCCCTTCTACGTGCTATAAAGTTATAATAGTAATGTTTGTTTTTTGTTCATCTCTAGATCAATGGACTGCCTCATGGGTCCTAATGGAGAGATGAAGTTTGCTCTTCTTCTGCAGAATAACACAGTGGAGACATATACACTGAAGACCAAAGAGAAGAGTCCTACTGGCACAAAAACCTCTCGGCTCACACTGAGTGGTCATCGTTACAGATGTCAGAACGCTGGCCTTCAGCTCAGATAACATAGCCATCCTCTCCGCCTCTGGAGAGACCGTCAAAGTGTGGAACAGGTGATTAAGTCAAATATTTTACATTTTTGCATTGGTTTATAGATTTTGACAAAAAATCTTAACCAGAAGTATCTTCTTCTGCCAGGTCCACCTTACAGGTCATTCGTACCATGGGATGTGAATATGCTCTCTGCTCGTTATTTGTTCCTGGAGACAGACAGATTATCTTAGGAACGAAGGTATGTAACTATTCACTTCTCTAACGCCTATCAATGAGTTTAAAAGAGTTTGAGAGATCAAAGTTTAAAGAGATCCAAATCAATTCAAAGTTTAAAGAGATTACAATAAAACTTTTTAGCCTAGAAATCTAGACGCACCCTAGCGGCAGCAAAAATTATTTTGCAGCAAAGTATGGTCTAGCAACTCTCCGTTGGCTTTCGAAGTGGAAAAACCAAACTCTCGTTCAGCCAATCACATCGTGTATAGAGTTGGTGGGTGGGCTTAACACAATGACGGCAGAGTTGTGACGGTTCTGCGCCGTGATTTACATAGGTGATTTCCCTGATACTTAAAAACAAACAAGACGCAGCTGGCGAACAGCGGTCTTTCGATTCGGCTTTGCCCGCGACTCGGATGACTTGGAGTCAAGAGAATGTCACTTAAGTCATTCTTAAAAAAGGAAGATGTGTTCAGAGTTTTGACGACCGGATACAGCAAAAGTTTAATCAACTTGCTCCGCTGGAGAGAAAACCATGGGAAAACGCATGGGACTCACTCAGCCACAGCCATTCATTGCTCTGGTTGGTTAGCGCTATCCTATGGCGTGCAGAGGGATATTGAAAGACAACATTTTATCCCGCCGGATTCAGGTATGCCGGATTGAGGTATGCCAAATGTGAGTTCCAAGACCTAACATCTTGATAGGTCTGGCTTGCCAGGCTATTACAAACCTGCATGACAGAACTTTTGTGGATGTTTTGCAGACTATCTGAGCTGCTCCTTTTCTAACAAAAATAAGTAGACTGACTGTGCTGTCAATTTTCAAAAAAGCAAAAAAAAAAAAACCCTGTAAAGTATTTCATACGACTTGTGCACTACGTTACAAGTCTTCAGCAGCCATATCCTAGCTTTGTTTTGTGAGGAACACTGACATTAAACTAGTTTTTATTTTATCAATAACAAACTTGATATGTAGAAACATTTTGTAGTTTAAAATATTTGTTATTTTCTATTCCTTTAAGACAAGATCTTGAATTTTCTGCGTAAAACATTACGAAAACTAATTCTTTTGTAATTTTTTATTTTTCTTGTGTAGTTTATTCCTTATTTCGTTTCTTATTTGTTTTCTGTCAGAGCGGGAAGATTCAGATTTTCGACCTGGCTTCTGGAAGCCTTCTAGAGACGACTGACGCACATGATGGAGCTCTTTGGTCCATGTGTCTCTCTCAGACCAGGTATAATATCAATCTCTCAACGGACTAACTTCTCTTCCCTATAAAACACCACAGTGTCTGAGTATTTGAGCTTTATGTGAACATTATGCTTTTTTTCAGTTGATTTGTATGTGTTTATACAGAGAGGGATTGTAACTGGGGGTGCTGACAAGACTGTGAAATTCTGGGACTTTGAGCTCATAAAGGATCAGGACTCTGGAATGAGCAAGTGAGTTTAGTATCTGTGATCACAAATCACGGCTCTCGTCCAGGTTTCTCTTCTTGGCTTTAATGTATTATTTCTTTGTGTAATCCACAGGAAACTGACGGTAAAGCATACGCGCACTCTGCAGTTGGATGAGGATGTGCTGTGTGTGCGCTACAGTCCTGACCAGAGACTGCTGGCTGTTTCTCTTCTCGACTGTACGGTCAAGATCTTTTACACAGACACACTAAAGGTAAACCACAAGAAGACCATTATAGCGTTACGATACTTCACAGCAAAATGTGGCATCTCTTGTATTAAATTTGTACGATTGAACGGTAAACAAAAGACTGCTGTTAAACTTGAATTACATCTACTGAGGGATATTTCACCATCAGTAAAGATACTGACACTATATTAACATCCACCTTGGGGATCCGAAAGGGTCTCTGATTTGATGGCCTATTACTTCACCCATTATGTCATTTTGATCAAGTGGCAGAAAAAATGTATAGTTAAATTTCAATCTCCCAAAAAACGAGAAGAGGAGACGCCTCAAGTCGAATGCTTGGCATTGATCTTCAGTTCATTTGTTTGTGCTCTGAATGATACTTCACTGAATGTGTTGATGGTTTTAAAACATATTTTAAAAGCTTTTATAGGCCTGATAAATGGATGGTGGATAGATTGATAGATAGATGGATGAATAGATAAATTTATAAATGGATAGAAACAATTTTATTTTATATATTTATATTATTATAATTATATTACACACTTCAATAAAATAATTATTAAAATAGCAATTATTTAAAAAAATGTTTCTGTATTGTTTTTTCAAAGTAAATGATTGCTTTATACCCACTACCTCATTCATATATGCTTAATCCTTGTAGAAAAAGATGTTTAAAATGTCTTTTAATTTTAATTTATATCTCATAAATAAAATATTTAATAAAACGAATTTAATTTGATTGACCATAGAGTCGGAATACATCGTTGTCATTATCTTTTTTACTTCGACTCAATTGAAATTCAATTCAGCTTTTGTTTTGAGTAAAGGCAATTGAATTCCAATTCTACATACATAAACACAACTGTAAATGGGGCCAAAGCGTCTTAATAATGTCAGCATGATATAAACTAACCTTAGGCTTCTAATGTAATATGATGTCATTATGCATACTGTTCAGCAACTCTACCCGAAACAACAGGACCGTGAGAGGATGTGAGCTGTGCTTAATAAGATATTTTCCCTCTGTCTCAACTTCTAGTTCTTCCTGTCGCTGTATGGACACAAGCTGCCCGTTCTGTGCCTGGACATTTCTCATGTGAGTGCACTGACTAACACTACACAATCCCGCAAGTCATTTTGACGGATGGCGTGATTGTGCTCAAATGTTGTTTGTGGCTTTTGCAGGACAGCGCTTTAATAGCCACTGGCTCGGCAGACAGAAACGTGAAGATCTGGGGTTTGGATTTCGGAGACTGTCATCGCTCTATGTTTGCTCATGACGACAGGTAATAAAAACTCTGCAGCTTGTATAGTGACACATTGCTGGCACAGTCGGTTCCTTGTCATATTACCTATATGGTTTTCAGTTATATTAGTGAAAGTTATGATACCGGTTGATGACAAGTACAATGATTTTAGTGTTACGGTACGGTGTCACCTGCCTATGCTGTTGACACCTCTCCAGCTGTAGTCGCTGGATGACATCAGCCTGGATAGTCATTATTTTTCATCCACTGTTTTTTCCCTGTTGTTTTTTCTTCTATAGTGTCATGTTTCTTCAGTTTGTCCCTAAAACCCATCTGTTCTTCACCGCGGAAAGGACAAAAGGATCAAGCAGTGGGATGCTGACAAGTTTGAGCACATCCAGACATTGGAGGTGACCTTCTCTGATAGTTGGACAGCATTCAATAGGCATTTTTCCATAGCCAAAATTAGTTTTCCAAAGGTCACTGAGGTGGAAGTAGCTGTTATATTGAAAGGATTAAATTTATAATAAGAGTCTGTTCAATATGCCACAGAGGCTGATTGCATTACGTATGCTGCAGTCTGCTTTTGCTTAAGCCCTAATCAATGTAATCACAGACAAAGATGTATTGGACCTATTGTATTATTACTGTTGTAGCCTCTCATACCTGTGACCCCTGTATATGTTCTTCAGGGTCATCATCGTGAGGTCTGGTGCTTGGCCATCAGCCCCAATGGAGACCACATCGTCTCCTCGTTCTCATGACAAGTCCATGAGGCTGTGGGAAGAGAACGAGGGAGCCCATCATCCTTGAGGAGGAGAAGGAAATGGTGAGTGCTTGGTTATTCAGCAAAATGTCACACAGCAGAAAACGGATTTGATGGAATTAAACAATGATCTTAAGATCTACCTTTACAGCTCTGGTAGACTTCTTTCAGCTTCAAGTGACAGAACAACTTTACAGCTTAAGCCAAGTTCACACTACAAGATTTTAATAAAATTTGTGCTATAGATATGCACTTTCCTGAGAATCGTGTTGCCCGATCATATTCAGTAGGCTTGATAACTATAACCTCCCGCAGCCACTCATGTCCATCGGCGTAATCATAACCTTCACATTTTTGTATCCATCTGTATCACGCTAGCGTAATGTGTTTAACGTGTGAATCCTTACTAAAAATGCAGTTCTAAATTGAGCCGTTGCTCGTGATGGAGTGATAGTGGAACGCTCTCGGAGCAAGTAAAAACCACAACACTCCGACTTAAATCCGCTCCGCTCACATACTCTGCTCAAGACTGATCACAAACTTGGTGTAGATCACTTGATTTTTAGGAAATCCTGAAACATCTGATTTCTTGTGCAATTAAATTATTGTGATAAATACCGTATACCGTGATAAAAGCTCAATCAAAAAAACGCAGCATGAAAATTTGATACCGGCACATGCCTACTGCACAGCAGAAGAAACTTTGTTGGTATTTTCATTCTTCCAAAAAACCCAAGTATATCAGCATTTAAAAATTCACCTGTAAAAAAAACCCAAAAAACACTGTACATACCATTAGAATATATTCGCTGACTTGTCTACTGTTTTTCTTCTCAGGAGAGGGAAGCCGAATATGAGGAGTCGGTGGCTAAAGGTGGTGAACCTGTGGTAAGTAGTTCTCCTGGAGATCAGTTCTGTCACTTAAGTTTCTGCCGGGTCTCAGTGTTTCCTTGTGTGTCTCGCAGGTTCCTGGAGAGACTAAAGGAGAAGCAGAGCCTGCTGGGAAGAAGACCATTGAGACAGTGAAAGCTGTAAGTCTGCAGAACTGTAAATAAAGAGCTCCTCTTCTTTAAATACAGTAATGGAGAAATGACACTCGTGTTCTGTTTCTATAGGCTAGAGCGAATAATGGAGGCCGTTGAGCTCTATAGAGAGGAAAGTAAAAAGCTGGAGGAGCACAGAGCCGCTTGTGAAGCAGCAGGGAAGGAGGTATGATGCGTTCTAGAGAAAGCACACTCAAATTACATTAAATTGAATTTAAGTTCTCTTTTATTCTGCACATAATTAGGACTGGAACTTGTAAAGTACCATAAAATATGGATTTTAATCTAACGATGCAGGACAACTACTTGTTTGATTTTTGCTTTTTTGCAGTTACCACCCCCTAAAATGAACCCCATCCTTTTGGCTTTTGGAAATATCTCTGTGAGTGTGTGTTTTGTTTGGTTATCATATTTGGTTAATAATAAAAGGTCAACAATATATATGCATCATTTTTGATAAGGTATATATTGGATAATTTGATAACACTGTTGAATGTTGTGATGTCTGAATTCAGCTTGCAGAAAATAAAATTATACTTAAAAGAGAATTTAAATATTATATATTTATCGGTTATTGACCATAACATAATTTTAACTAAATGATTTTGATATCAGTGGGTTATTTTTAATAATACATCACAACAAAGAGCTAATATTATTTTTACATTGAAAATGTTCCTAAAATGCAAGATTCATCACTCACTTTTTCCATGATTTCTGCAGCCCTCTCGATATGTTCTGGAAGTGATGAAGAAGGTTCGGTCCAGGTAAGAGCTTCTCACCAGCCCAGGCAAAAGCACTCTAACTCAAAACGCATGCATCTTCCCATCTGTTATGTTTTATGGGTCAGTCTGTTATTCTCTTGATCTCTGTGTTGACAGTGAGCTGGAGTTGTCTCTGCTGGTGCTGCCGTTTCCCTATATCCCAGATCTGCTGCAGCTCTTCAACGGTTACGTACAGCAGGGCCTGGAGGTGGAGCTAGTGTGCCGCTGCCTCTTCTTCCTGCTCAGGTACTCATCCGTAGATATTGCATTAACACATTACTGTTTATTTAAATGTCATTTACGTTTATTCATGTTGATTTGTCTTCTAAATTTTTTTCCTAGGCCCATTTGATTTTGCTTCTGACTAACACTTCTCTCATTTACAATTTTCATTTTCCTAGAGTCAATTTTGGTCAGATCACCAGTAATCAGATGCTGCTGTTCAGTCATTGATGAGTTACGAGCCAACACAATCTCCAAAGTGCGAGAGATCAGGGTGAGTCCCACTTTCAGTGCCAGTGAACATTGATGAATTTTGCGACCCTGACACCCTCTCAGATTGTGTAAGCATGTGTGTACTTGCTTGTCCATGTTTTCAGGATGTCCTGGGTTTCAACAGCGCCGGTCTTCAGCTTCTCTGCAGCGTGAGATGGAGAGCAAAGAGGACGTGATGTTCTTTGCTGATGCCACAGAGCGTTTCATAGAGAAGAGGAGAAAGAGGAAGAAACGTGAAAGAGCCGTTCTGACAATCACATGAAACAATGACAAAGCTTTTACAATTCTGAAGAAACATTTTGCTAATGTTTTATAAGTTCAAATGTCATTTGTACCTGCTTAACTAAAGTCCATAAAGTTGTATTTCTCTGCAAATTAATTCAGAGGCTGTTGTGGTCTTTAAAATAATCTTAGTTTTGTTAAAGCCATACTGTGGAACTCTTCAACCTTTAGAATATACTACCAAAACCCATTGAGATGGTACATTCGACTTACAATAGGTTGAATGACACGTCTGCCGTAGCCTGAAGGTGTCTGTATCGCTTTTACTAGCACTTTGTAACTTTGGGTTTCGGGTAGGAACCCGAGCACAAAAAGAAATACAAAATTCGACCGCTTTACGGCATACGTCACTTTCCTCACCACCCCAAACTTCCTCAGATTCTGACATTAGTGCTCAACTCGCGTTTGATTGCCGTCTGTATGTTTTCGTCATGGCCGAACAACAGCTACAAGGAAGAAGGCAACGGTTTTATCAGAGGAAACTGAAAAAAGAAAAGGGGAGAGTGACAAATTAAAATCCAGGATGAGAATTAACACATTCGACCGATGCTGACGCTTGCCTAGAACACAAATGCCGTTTCCAAGGTAACCCAGATAAATTCATAAGCAGTTTAGTATTTTCTGGTTTCCCGGCCGCAGCCGATGGTGTTATGAGTGTAATATAATCCCTACAGCCCAGTGTTCATTTCTACACACAAACACAGCCCGCCTGAGTGCAGGGCTCACACAAATGCCGACGACGCAGTAGTACCCACAAACACTAACGTTACACACCACATGTCCCATGGTTTCTGTAAAAATAAACCAACACCCATATACAGTCAGCTCAGGCCGACGGTGTTTTCATTGCAGTGAATGCGCCCGCTGCCCCGCGCCCACATTCACTCTCAGACATAAGCCCCACTGGGCTCACCCGACTCGCTCTCTCTCAGCAGACTGCTATAAGGGAATCGAGCGGCAAGGCTGCCCGGCCCGCCTCAAACACTGCAAGCAGAGACATCTCTAAAACAGGTAGGCAGACCAGTTGACTGTTTGTTGACTTTAATTTGCGACAGTGCTGCGGAGCTTGTGGCCTCTAGGGACGCTAAGACGGTTACAGGTCGAGCACCATCTAGTGGCCAAAAGCTCCGCAGTGTGGCTTTAAATAAGCTATGAAATGCTTAAAACAAGAAAAACACAACACATTCTATGAAAAACATGTTTGTTAATGTCAACTCAACTCAAAAGTGAAGCAGCACCACCAAGGAGAAGCTCAGTAGCTACAGAACAATAGGAGGTGTTTCACTGCTGTTTTATTGTGTGAAATTTCATGTACATGATATGATGTACTGGCATTCAGTTAATTTCATAAAGGATGTTTTTCAAAGGCAAGGACCACATATGAATCTTGATAGTCCATTGTATGACTGCAGTTGGCTTTATGCACAACTGCACTACTTCCTGAACTTAAGCCAGCTCCTTGTTTCCTGTCTGTCATTATTGGACAAATTGATTAATCCAGGTGTGCCTGACCTCAGTAGTCATGGCAACAATAATCAGACACACCTGAATTAATCAAGTTCGGCCAATAATGGCAGACAGGAAACAAGGAGCTTGCTTAAGTTCAGGAAGTCAGTGCAGCTGTGCATAAAGCCAATTGTAGAGGTCAAGATTAAATTAGGGTATTGTGGGACATTTTTGGTGAACTTTTTGTATTGCGATGGGTATATAGTTTTATGTGTTCCACATTACCTCTGTCACAGAATTAGCCTGATTCACCCAACATTAATGCCCATCTGTTTTCTGTTATGCCTGATGTGGTGAAAAAGATAAGGAAGTGAGTCACCAAGACAGTTTCTCACTTTCACTGATCACTGCAAGCTTATAAAAACACAAGAACTGTCAATAGTGAAGAAATAATTAAATTGGTTCAATCTTTCTGTATTGGCTAGGCGGTGGTGTTTTTCTTTAGCTGGTGGGAGATCCAAACTGACTTTACTGAGCTGAGTAACCTGGCCTGAATTTACAGTTACAAGCTCATACGTATGTGGGATTCATAATTCACCAAATGGAAACTGATGGGGCTGGTTTCAGCAACAAATTTCACTTTTATTTAGTGCTCCTCGGTCTTAACAGTGATTTTCACCCACCTCTCACACCTCACGCTCCTGCTGTGTGTTAACATCCTAATCATCAGTGTCTGAAACAAATCCCTCAAAGCACCATTTTTCAGACTTGTTCAATCTAACAGTAATGAAAAAAGCAAATGAAGTGTATATTTATAAAGCTGTAAAAAGGCTTGCAGCATTTTATGGGACCGGTCTGGGTCTCAAAGCTATAAATGTCACACCTACCAATATTAAAAATTCCTCAGAAAAAGTTTCAAGTTAAACGCCTGAGAACACGTTCTGTGTTAGGCCTAATCTTCATCGAAGAGGACATACTAATCAAACACAGCCGTGTTTTTATGGAAAAGCACATTCATTTAAACACACACACACACACGTGTGTGTGTGTGTGTGTGTGTGCAATGCTATATTTAGCATGTTAGAGACATCAGGCCCTCTCTCAGATGTCTGAACTCATAACCTTTTACCTCCTGCTTTAGTTGGGAGCACAACAGAATAATAGTGGTCTAGGCCTGAACCAATTTCTATACATGTGAGTCCAGAAATAATTTTGTTTTATACTGTGGTTAATATTTTTCATAGCAATAACAGAGCACCCATAACATCCACAGCATGGAAAGAGTGTGTATGAAATGTTCCTGACATCTCCACAATTTCCCAATCCTTGAGTCATCTGGCTGATTGCATCTACTGCCCCCCTTTCACCTCCTAACATGTTTTTCCTCTTTATTACTTTGACTGGAGATCAATGATTGTATCACTCCTTAATAAAAATAATCACTGTAATTTTCTAGCTCAGAGTTAAAAAAAAATGAGTGGGGGACTTTTGAGTTATTCGGTAACACTTTACAATAAGGTTCATTTATTATACATTAGTTAATGTATTAACTAACATGAACTTACCATGAGCAATACATTTGTTACTGTTTTTGTTCATCTTTGTTAACGTTAGTTAATACAAATACAGCTGTTCATTGTTAGTTCATGTTAGTTCACAGTGCATTAACTAATGTTAACAAGATTTTAATGAAGTATTAGTAAATGTTGAAATAACATTAACTAAGAATGAACAATACTTCTTCAGCATTTGTTAATCTTTGTTAATGTTATCTAATGTGGTTAACTAATGAACCTTATTGTAAAGTGTTACCAGTTATTCTGATGTAGAGGTATATCTCTTTATATGTAAACATTACAAACACATAAATAAACAATAACAGTGTAAATGTACAAAAACATTAGAGATAACCATGACATTTGATATATATAAATATCAGATCAGGGCAACATAGTAGTGGGATTTATGGTTTAAGGAAAAAACATTCACAGTAGGATTAGTATTTGCTGAGTGTGAAGAGAGGGGGACAGAAGGAAAATAAGTATGACACGTGTATGTGTTTCCTTTTCAGTAATCAGTGCTTCAAGGAAAAAATGGTTGGGAGCCACCACTGTCTATGGGAGCCACTGGGCTAATGCTAACATTAAAACGGTTTATGTTTTTATCAACCACTATAACTTGAATGACCACTGGGTGGTAGCATTGCTTTTCCAAAAATGCTTTTCTGAAAAAAAAATAAATAAATAAATAAATAATAATAATTTTAAAAAATCTGTGACTGTCAATCTACTGGGTAGATGGAAGCGGGGTTTTTTGTTGTTGTTTTTTTACAAAAATTGTATGCTCATACAATACATCATTGAGCAATACTTGGTGTTATAATGTTTGTGCTCAATTCTGTTTGGCTTCTTAGAACGTGTTAAGCAGTAGGCCAAATAAACTTATCATTTGTAATTAACTGCAAACATTTTATTGAAAGTAAAATATGTAGATAGATCACTATAAATCTGATTATCAACTTTAATTTTGCCAGAGCCAACTGGCACAAACAGTAACAGTGCCAGTAAATTGCATACACATACTTCTCCGTCCGTCTACCTTACATATTATTCACTCGCTCACCTTTTCTTTTTTTTTTCTATCAGTCCCAGCTGGCATGCACATTTCAATGTTGAAAGTCAGTTCAAACAATCACCACTGAATTCACTCCTATGAAAATGATTTCAAGCGATAACAGTTGATCTGTTGTCCAGTGTATTTAATTTTAAATTGAGATCAAACAACCAAGATCCATTTTCAGAATGTAATGTTTGTGTCAGATGGTCCTGTTTGTTCTTTCTCAGCCACTACACATTGATTTTCCAAAGGTGTGGAGACGGATTGAGCTTTTGAAAGCGCCCCATTGCTATGCTATGTGAACCCCATTACAACCATGAACCCACAGAGCGAGAGACAGTTTTAAGAGCTCTCCCCAGAAATCCACACAGCTGATGTAATTAGTCATTTCAGAGTCATGCACTTCATAATACTCCCTATAAACAGACATTCAATCCTTTCCTCAGTGTTCACTGTTTATCCTAGTCTTTTACAATCTGTTCTGGACCACCGTCTGTTTATCCTTGCCCAACAATAATGCTCCTATACTGTGGCAAAGGAATGCAGTTAATTTGTCCAATTAAACAAGGAAAATAAATACAAATCAATTATGGACACAATGTCAAGATTTGTTCCCAAAACACTTTAAATGGCACACAACTTTTACATTTACGACGCACATATAGTGGGGTGGTCCTTGACATGTTTTTCAAAGGTTTGATCTACATTATTATCTAAATATATCCAGCCATAAATCTGCATTACACAAGCAAAGTGACCTTCCGTTTGACGGTAAAAATCTTCTGTCCCATACACTAACATATTGACAATGATCACTGCTTAGTTAAATTTTTGATTGGTTCATAGTGATTATGTGCTTTCAAAAGAAAAATATACAGATAGTAAGTTTGAAAAGCACAGTAGTGGTCTTACTCGTGGTAATAGTTTATTTGATCTCTTCAAGTCAGGTACACACACTATGAATGTCAATCTTATCCAAATATTCATGAGTAGCTCAGAGCTAGAGGAAGCTGAAGTGATCTGGACGTGAATAAATGTTGTTTCAGATGTCAATGTAACTTCAGTCATAGATGCACACACAGCGGATGCACAAATCGACACATGGTGAAAAGGACCCGAGCTTCTTCCCATGTTCCAACTAATATAAAATGGTTGAATGCAACAGCGGCTGTCACACCCATGTGTTATTCACCCGTTGTGCCTCTTTTGGTTTTTAAGACATGTCTACAGAACATAGTCTACGTACTGCATTTTTGAGGTATAACAAAATGGAGATCGGGGCTAGTTGTCACACATTTTTAATTTAATTTAGCAGTGTGATTTATAAGGTTGTTTCTATTTCAAAACCATTTTGATCAAATTTGTTTTAATATTATTAATTGGCCAAAATTAATTTCCCTTCTCTTTGTTGTCTCACGAATAGCCTATAAGACAGAGGTTCTCAACCAGGGGGCCTCAGCAAACTTCCAAGGTGTCCTCATTATGACTTAAAAGTGTTTCAAATAAGACAAACTAACTAAAAATCAAGATATTTCTCCATTGGCGTTTTTTTTTTTTTTTTTTGGGCATTTTTGCTGTTATTCGAAATAGGCATGCTGTAAAAGTGAAAAAAAAAAACATTGCTTTAAAATTATAAATAAACTTAAATATATATATATATATATATATATATATATATATATATATATAGTGGATAATAAAATATATTTGTCAAGTTCACATAACTTAATTTTTTTCAATTATGCATTAAGTTGATTTATACATTTTTATTTTTAAAAATGTATTTATTTAAAATAATTTAAGGCAACAGGCTTCTTCACTTTTTTTAAAAAAAATAAGTCAAGTGATCCCTTTGTGCAATCACAAAGGATCACAATCCGGAATTCTGAGTTCGCCTAAAATCATTCGCAAAGGTGATTGGATCTGACATATTATGATTTTCCTCCTCACCTCCTCAAAAAGCAGAAAACAATTTGAGTAAAAAATATTTTAGAAAATTCTTAGCCTTAATTCTTGTCCAGCAAATCAAGAAAATCCTGGAAAATCCTTTGAATGTTGATGTGGACAATGTAGGGCCTTGGAGTCAAAAAGGTTGAGAACCTCTGTGATAATGGGTTATTTTAATGGCAGTTGACAATTAGGACAACTTTCTCAGAGTACAAAAAGTACATTTTTATTGCCAAGCCTTTAAAACCTCACTGGAGTAAAGAGTGTGACAACTAGCCCCGGCCATCCCTGCATTTCATTGAGTTCAGCTGTTTGTGGCAACAGGTGTGGATAGGAAAATCCAACATCCGTGATTTCGAAGCAGAGGATCAGTGGGGATGATGGGATCTCCTGTCCAAGGGATCTCTTTGTTTTGTCCACTGCCCTGCTTAGATTTTGTATGCTGTTTCTCTCTTTTTGGAAACAGATGTGATTATCTCCAATTAATGGATGTTTGTAAAGGTCACCAGGGTCTGGTATGTAAACATCCTGCGCGATGGACGTCTGAAGCCCACAAGGCGCGGTGTGTGTGCGAGGACAAAAGCGATCACATCTAAGAATCTGTATTTAGACTGTTGTATATTTGTGAGGCTCACATCAGTTGGACTTTGAGAGCCTTTTAAAACTACGCCTGTGAAGTTCCTCTGGCTTCGAGGCTTGATATATTTCTTCAGTCTGTGAAGAATTGAAAGTAAACCAAGTCAAAAATGAGCCGTAAAAAGAGAATTATATTTAAAAAAAAAAACAGTGAAAGGTTGTATTCATTAGAGAGCTATATGTTTTTTCTTTTACTGGGAACATGTGGACTCGGAGACCCACATGTCAGAAATGCCTTCGGGATGCGATATTCATGCCTGACATGGGTATGGTCAATCCCTTTTTAAGTTTTTTTTTTTTAAAAGGAGGACAAAATAAAAATGTCTTGAAGGCATGCAAGCTGTCATAACCATCCCTCCCCCCACCGCTAGCTCTGCAAAGACCACCCAGACCGCAGAGCGACCTGTCAATCATCAAACATATGCCTTCATTTTTATAGACTAAGCAATAAAACTTTCTCAAATTAGCACTAAAGATCCCACATTTCTGATGTGAATGTATACCAAGAGATATAAACACATCGGCTGGCTTAAAACGGTTAATTTTTCTCATATTTCATCCACCACAGCACAAAAAAATAAGTCAAGGAGCGTTGCCACTATCCTATACCAGAGAGCCTTTAAGGTTCCACACCACTTCCCTTCCATCTGTCAGCACAACAGGATTGAGACGTAGATCTCGCTCTAATCTTTTGGCCAGTGATCACACCTCAACCGGTCCCACATCACAGGACCCCCTCCACCACCATCTCCTTTCTGAGAGCCCGGGGGTTTGGTGTAATCCTGCACTAATAACATCTCAGCAGCTTCAGCACACACTAAGAGGCCCAGATCCGTCCCAACACCCCCGTACAACAAAGGCAGACGCACTGACTGCTTCATATTAGCGTTTAATTAAGTTAAAGAGTGGCCCCGCTCTCTGTGTGCGGAGCAACAAGCCATTCCGATGGGCTGCCATCACCGAGACAGGCAGGACACCGGGCCTCCTGCAGCCTCTGGCCAAGCTTGGTCTCCCACTCATGTGATTAATTCAATAAAACCATTAAGAGTGATCCCCATCTGAAGTTCTGCACAAACAAGCGGAACACACACACATACAGACGCTCCCCGAGGCGCGCTCGCACTGAAAGATCTCTGCTTAGCACCTTCTTACACTACAGATAACCTTTTTAGCGTGGGCTAAACAGAGTCAGACCTGATCTCCAGGGATATTCTCCGGAACTGGTTGAAAAGAAGAAAATCTTTTCGGTTCGACAAAAGCAAGCAAAGTCTAAAAAAAATTTTTTTTTGGTGTCTTGAGTTACATTTTATCTGGCCAAAGTGCCACAGGGCCATAAATCTCTCTAGGCAATAAAATATTATGTGCGCTTCAGGTTACATCACCATGGCCGTTATTACAATGCCTCACAAAACAGAAAATGGTTTAAATATATTGAACATTTTATACAGTATGGAGTCTTGTATTTATTGTGGCACCTAGTATTTAATTTCAAATGCATTTCAAATTTCTAAACCAGCATACAGTGTAATATTTATACAATGAGATCCCTCTTTCCACACTGAAGGGAAAGGGGGATTTAACGGCCCTCTGTTATGAAGCTTCATGCTCATAGGGATGTAAGATCACACTTCACTGAGGTCCTAATAGCTGATAGGGAGGAAGCCATGGCTTTGTTTCCCTTATACAGTGCTAGTATGGAATTTATACAGTTGTTAGTTCCAGTCATCCTCTGATTTACCAAATAGTGTCCTGAGAGTGTTGATATTTATTATAACAGCTCTTATTCTTTGTGTTCATGTTGATTAAGATCGGACTACACCACTTGTTAAACAGTTTGGGGTCTGTAAGATTTGTTATAATTTAAGAAATTATTTTTTTATATATAACAAAGACACAGAAAGTCTCAGTAAAAGCATTCTATTAAAAATATTGTTGGTTTAACTTAAAGTAAGTAAGTTTAAGTTGATTGAACTAGAAAAAGTGAGTTATACAATGAACGAGATTAATTTAATCATCAGAACTCAAAATATTAAGCTATCTCAACTAACTCAATTATTTAAGTTGATTTGACAAAAGAAAAAATGTTGTGATAACAAATCTTGAAAATATTTTTTACAGTGTACAAAGGTTACCATTTCAAATAAATGCAGATATTTTGAACTTCCTATTCATCTCAAAAAAAAAGTTTCCCTAAAAGTAGCACAATTGTTTTCAACATTCATAATACTAAGAAATGTTTCTTGAGCAGCAAATCAGCTTATTAGAATGATGATCATGTGACAGTTGTGATATTGCCGTGTCTCTCATATAGCGAGCAAAGAATTTAAACATACTGCAAAGGATCTATAAATTGTCATACATCCAGTCCTGAGTTTTATTATTTTCAGAGCCTGGTGTGAGTTATGACCTCAGACATTTTGAAGCACCCTGACCCTCTTTTTTTAAGAAGTGTAGACTGCTTCATTACTGTGACAGATCCTTCTTCCCTCTCTCTTTCGCTCAGTCTGCTGTATACCGATAGGCCCAGATCTTCTTCCCATGTTTCAACATCTCAGTAAATCTAAGCTGCTTGGATTTAGGGTGAGCAGGCATTAAAGGTCTTCTGTAACCCTGGTCCCTGCCTGACATTTGGGATTCAGTATGGCACTAGTGTTCCAAAGGGTGTGTGTTACACCGCAGGTGTTTATGTATCATTTGTTTAAGCCATGACTTAAAATATGTCTGCTGGGTCGCCATATATGGTCATTGTAAATTCTGCATCATCATAGAGAAACACACCAAAAACTCAAGCTTATCATTCAAAGATCTCTTTTCTGAAAATAAGGAAACAAGGAATAGCTGTTGTTATGATGATGTCAGCGCTGTACTTGAGTTTTCTCTGGCAGTCTTGTGTTTGTGGTAACTGCGCTGTACTGGGGACACGCTCTGCTCTCATTCTCACTATAGGTCTCTCTGGACCCCTAAAACACAAGACTGCCCCTGTAATCTGATTCGCAACACACACGTTCAGCCTAAAGCCTGTAAAACTGAAATATTAAGCACCTGATAATTTGATGGGATGGGAAGCAACAGAAAAAGTGCAGAGTTGAACTGGACACCTTCAGTGTACGTCCCAATTTATTTACGGACCCAATTTCAAAAGGTTTTGAAGCTACTGTAAGATGTTTATTTTACAAGAATTTGTCCTCAATTTTATGTTCTCTTATGGCCAGATTTTGAAAGAGTAAAAAAAATAAATGTATATATACTGTATATAATATAAAATATATTTGATCTATTTATATTATATTAAATGTAATATTTTTTAAAAAGGAAAAACAATGGCCATTACAAAGTGGACATTACCAAATATTATCAAATCAAATCTTAAACAATTCAAATCCAAATGGAATCTGCAGACTTTATCATTTTAAGTTAAGAAATTCAGAAGTTTTGCAGCTATTTTAAAAGCATAGAGTAAGGTTCTGCCAGGAAGACTCAAATGTTACATCTCTCATTATGGTTTGGTCTATCCAATCATTATCTAATACTGGGATTATAAAAGATTGTCTCTTACAGATGTTTGAGTTCACAGATGATGACATCCCATCCTCCCCACCACCAGGATGGTCCCTGCCCATACCTCCCCGGGGTCAGCTGCACCCCTGCCTTCATCTTCAGGCAGGAAATGCAGAGCCTGCTACCCTCTGAATGTGAGCTATGGACAGGGGCTGCGCCAAAAATTACCATCCATTATTTTGCTTTCATTTGTTTCTGGTCTATTGAATAATAAATGTCATTATTATCTTGTCCAGAGTCTTTCTGGTTGAATTCATACATTTAACTTTAAATTATCATCTCAACATAATATTTTTAGTAGTGGAAACTTGGCTAGCTTTAACCGGCTAATTTAATAAATGCTAAATTGCAAAATGGTACCACAGTTGTTTGATAGGATCAACTGAGTGCCGTGGCAGCATGTTGGGAAATACAAATCATACAGCTTCAGTTAAATTGAGTAAATTCAGTTAGTCTACATTGAAAGAAACAAGTTCATAAAACAATGAAACAATAGGCCTACTTAAAATGTGTCAGTTTTGTGAACTCAATAGAAAAAGAAAGTTCTCAGTCAAAAAAGAGGCTCTCGGCAGGATTGAGAGGTTTCTCTTCACTGGAGCTCCTAGTGACCTTCTATTATGATGGCTATGTCACCAAAAGAGCCCTGTACATTTATGCAAGTGTAACAGGGATGCAGTGGAGGCTAAACGCAACGCCGTTTATGCACCACCCAATATTCGGAAATAGGGTTTACCCACCTCTAAAATGCGCTTATCCACCTCTAAATATCCTGCAGTTCCTAATAAAACATTTTAGACGTTTTAGTTTCATATTGTTCATTATTAGTTTAGGTTGTAAGACGAACTCTTTCATATTGCGTTGCATTACTGTTAGTATTGTTGACTATCACGCGGTAGCCTAGTTGCGCACACACAAACACAGAGCTAACAACATAAGCCTACTGCCTATAAAAATCTAAATGTGGAGTTTTATATTTTTAACATAATATGTTAAGCAACCTCAATTACTTTTCCTGAACACCATCACGATTGAAAATGTGGCATTGATTTCCTACAACAGTTCAATAAGCAGTTAAAATTAAATCACTTACATTTTAGATGCAATATTGGCTTTCTGTTTCAGCAGCGAAAATAGTTCCAAACAACAATCACAGAAGAACCACAGCGCATCTCACAGGAACACTTAACCTGTTTTCAGCACTGAATGATTCGGCATTTTGAACGAAGATTCAAAAGATTCAATTACCCATTCATAAACATCTGTCTCATTCGAATGAATCAGCCGTTTGAACGAATCGTTTGAACTAATGACTCAATGACTCACTCATTAAGACGGTCGCCTGCCAGTGCCACTACCTACTGGTGGTTTAGTGTTATGTTTAAAAGTAATATCATTCTTTCCAACGTTTCTTCTATGTAAATAACATTATTTTATGCAATTGTAATTTTTCAGTGTAAATGATTTAATTTGATCAGCCTCTAGGGTAGGCCTATCAGCCCTAGTGTCTTATTATTCGAAATAATTGAATTTACTGATCAAATTTAGCAATTTAAAATGAAAGATGAAGCATACATTTAATAATTTTGGGGGAGGGGATGCAGATATTACTATATGGTGATTTAAATATCTAAGCTGATTGAACACTGAAGTGAAAATTGTTTCAGAATAAACTGACAAAAAATAAAAATTAAAAATCCGGACAGAGCAACTCTTTAACTCGGACAAGTGAATGACAGATTTACTTGTCCGAAAGACAAGCGAATGAAAAGGCTTAATGTTTGAGCCCTTCCTAGGCCTATATAGCAATGCTATCAGGATACACATAGGCTACACCAGTAGGCAGTGGCCCACCTTACAGAATTTATAGTTTACCCACCTATTTTTTTTACCACTACACCTCTGCTGTGTAAGTAGAGGACATGTATATGGACCGGAAAGGAGAGGAGCAGAGAAACTGGAGGAGAACAGGAGCGAGGATGAGGCGAGTGAGGAGGTGAGGAGAGGCCCATAAATTCATCAGAAGCTTGAGCTGGGAGAGGTGTGGATGCAAAGGAAGAAAGACCTTTCGAAATTTGCTGACAAGATTAATATGCAGTTGATGGGAAGGTTTTCACGACAGGGTGCCAACAAATAAACACAATTCAGAGATGCCAGATCTCCTGTGGTGTGGCTCCACAGAATGAACACCACCATTCCCAGGATTCCATGAGGGTGATCCAGTGTCAGGTGGTCCCAGCCGCTCTCACTCTGCCTCCGGGGACAGAAAAGTTATTTCATTCTCTGACAAACCAGAATATTGAAGTGCGATAAGGTTCACTAGGACAGCTGGAAACTAATCTCACATCCATGCCAACCAAAAAGAGAAACACCAAAGGAAACTGAGTCCGGTCATACGATACTAGTGAGAAAAGATCTACTCTAGATATCAAGATCTTGCCATTAATGTAATGTATTTTCATCTTTCATTCTATTCTAAACTTCACCATACCAGATTTTTGTTCTGTATTGTTTTGTCGAATCCTAAGTCCAAAAAGTTGGAGTGTTCTGATATAAAAAAAAAATCCTTATTGACAAGAAAACCTTAAGTTTGCCTTTATCTTTTACAACATTAACTTGTATTACCATTTCTTACAAAGATGTTGCACTGCTTATTCATATTTGAAAAATGAGTGTCTGCCAAATCAAAGTCATGTGTGGTCCAATCGACAAGCAAAAAAAAACATAAATGTCTAAAAATATCAGATTTTTTAAAAATAACTTTTTACTTTAATCTTATACCACAAGAAAATTTTTAAGATGAATAATAAATGAATTTAAATTGTCCCTAAAAAAATGTATAAACATTTTTCAAATTAATAGTTTTTTAATCAATCATAACTACATTTATTTATTGATCGATTTATTTATTCAGTTTTTTCTCATTCTAATTCATGTTTCAATATGTTAAAGCAGTAGCAAACAACCTTATTGCAAATTGCTAATAAACATATTTCCAAGTGCACAACCCTTTCAGCTGGTATTAGCATGCGATGTACAGATCCCAGTGTAATGTTTATTAGCTGGCAGGCAAAGTCTCGCTAATAACTTGTCAGATCAGAGATGCTAATACTAAGATGCCAGGGCCAGGATCACACTTGAGCCAATTTTATTACCAGAAGCCTCCAGCGTGTTGCCATTATGTCACGTTTTGGATTAGAGGTGAGCCATTTTTATGACCTAGCCAGGACCAAGGCTTAACCAAGTCATTGAGCTTGATCTCTAAATACGTTTTAAAACCTCCATCCATTTCAGGACAATGACGACTTCACATAAAAACTGAACCCACAGCTGATGGATCTGAAGCATTTTTTTTTTTTTTTTTTACATTTTCATTCATCTTCATTCAACCATCATTGGCAAGAGTCTTTTTGGATAAAGGCCTGAATCAGTTAAATGACATGAATGTTGTGACATTTTTGGGACAGGAACAGCAGCAAGGCACCAGGGTTAAAACATGTTCTCATGATGGATTTTCATTCTATAAGCACATCTTGTACCACTCCATTCGGATGTTAAGCCTCTCCACCAGCTTGTTCATTTAACCATGTGGTGTAGTCTTACCTTCATGAGGAGGAACACCATGGCAAAAATGTTAATGAGCAAACGCATCGATAGTATTGTTTGTCTCCGAAAAATGTCAGATACATGGTGACTACCCACACTTGTTCACTTTCACTCAAACACTCACTTAGCATGCCAGGCCCCCAATGCCTGTGCACAGCGCCTGATTTATGTGGCAGTTTGTAACAGAGCAGAATCACAGGCCTCTAAAAGCTGGAGATGCTTGCTGAGGGAAGACATGAGATGAAGGAGACTTGAGCGCTAAGGTGCTAACAGACAAGTGATGGACAGACGTGCTAGGGTTTAGAAAGATCCAACAAGTGGAGAGCTCATCACTTTCTCCTAGTGCCTCAGCTCATGTCTCCAAGAGCACATCCAATCCCTTCATCTATATATAACTCAAGGTCTTGAGGACTGTGAGAGCCTGGCCTGTCAGACCTCCTGTCACCGTGCTCCACTCTTTTCACCAATACTTCTCATGAGCTGCTGGCTACACACACTCTCACTCTTTCTTGACTTTTCCAATGACACGCCTGTAGACACTTATCAACGGGTACACTTTTTTCCAGTAACATGTTTGTTGCGCTTATATATGGAAGCCTGCAACATTTTAGAAAGTAAAAAAAAAAAATTGAATTGTGAGTTTAATAAATAAAGTTATAAATGTTTTTTTTAGGTTAATTAATCTAATTTTGTTTTTTATTTTGAAGTAAAAAGTGAAATTAGCCCCCAACCAACCACAGAAGGCCCAGAATGGCATGTTACTAGTTTTTATTTATTTATTTATTTTTTACAATTTTTACAATTAATATCGTATTAATTCATGGGGTTATTGTTCACTAAATCCATGAGTTACTGTAGATCACTTAATTCAAGACCTATAGTATAGGCTAACTGGGTAAAATCATTCAATTTGAATTCACTGAGTTGCTAAGAAATCTCTTAAACTAAAATATAGTAATTACAAATGTACAGTAGCCTACATATTCAAATGTCTGTATATAAGTCACAAAATAAATGTACCTTTCCGATGAATCTCTTTTAGTCTTTTACTCAGAATAGCTGATTTATTATTTTGTATAAAAAAATCTTTAAAATATATATTTTATATTAATAAGAATGGTATTAAAAAAGGCTGTTATACATTCTTATAATCTTTGAATAATTTCATATTTTGAGCTATGAAAAAAATGCTTTAGCAAATGTTTCTATTTTTTCAGCCCGTTCTCATCCAAGACGTCATATAACTTACGCTTTTGACTATACGTCAACATTTGACGTTTTAGAGTACCCTTTAACGTCAGTTAGATGACGGCTATCTAATCCTAACCCTATACCAGACCTAAACCTACCTGTGTCATCTGACTGACGCTAAAGGTAAAGCGTCAGTTGGATGACGCCCTGAGGATCGTCATCTAACTGACGTTAAAGGGTACCCTAAAACGTTGGATGTTGATGTATGGTCAAAACGTCAGTTAGATGACGTCTTGGGAATGAGAATGTGTTGATTTTTTCCTCTTAAAGTCACTATGACTGTCACATATGTTCTGTTTTTGCTTTAGTTCTAGTTCCTGTACCTTTTCCCAATGTTCCCTTTATCCCAACCCAGTTCATTTCCATAATTTCTCATTGGATTACCTCCACCTGTTGTTCATTTAGTTACCTAGAATTCTTGTTTTTAATAGTTTGCACTATAAAGCTGGAAGCGTATGACACTGGAAGCATTTCAGTAAAATGAATGGGCATAGCGTTATTGTGCACAATTCCTTAAGGTAACTTAATTGGTGGATAAAGTTAAATTGTAATTGTGAAATCAAGGTTCCACGAAAGGTGAAACTGACTGTGAAAGTGATTCCTGCACACTACAGCAAAATAAATCAAGATTACCTGAGTTTTGAAAGCGAGTTTTGATTGAAGTGAATGTTTTGAGAGAAGATCCATGTGTTTTTCTATTGAGTCGTTCTGTCCTCTCGAGCTGAAAGCAGAGACAAACATAGAGCACAAGATGAGTGTTCACAACTTTTGGAATACTGTGGAATTCATGTCAGCCCATAACCTCTTGACCCTTTCAGGAAAAGAGTAGACCATGGACACCCTGGGCAATAGGTCTTTCTGCACTGCTGTGAGCAAGCACTCATTATCACTCACAATAAAAAATGTGATCTTCCTGAATCTCCACATGGGTCTTTAAACTAAAGGACACAAAGTTTCTTTTTGAATAGCAAAATGAACACTCTCCTTGACTCCTCAGGGTCTCTCACTGACATCACATATTCACACTAAGCATATGACTCATTGTTGCATTATCACATTGTGTGAAGTTTAAGGGTCAAAGCAGAAAACCATTCTCCTTGTGTTATCATGACATTCTAAAGAGTTCAAGCACTGGATAGTCTCGCTCACTTAAAATCCAAATACACTCATAAACATATGTCCACAAGCGAATTCTAAAAAGTAATGTGTATTTGGGTGGCAGGCAGAAAATAATGTTCAGTTGGTTCCAAGGTCACTGGCCCGGCTCCCCTTCCCTTGGCAGAAAGGATTGTAATAGCTGTGCTGACAGACGTGTCTGACCAGCTGGGACTGTCCGCACTAATATGTTAACCCTTTAAGACCAGAGGACTTATATTCCATACAGCAATCAAAACCTCATGGGTACACTTTCAAGGGTACAATGTTTGTCATATCACTTTAATGCTCTTGTTCTGCAACATTAACCATTGTGTGCAACATTATCCTTATAACGTATATCTTTTCATTTGTTGTCATTATTAACACTGCAAAATATAATTGTATTAATTAATATTAATTAATAAAATAAATTCTAGTTTACCATTCTTAAAACAGATACAGTATATTCAAATGTTTGGAGTCTGTAAATATTTTTTGAAAGAATTCTCCATGCTATACTGTGTACACACACATATATATATATATATATATATATATATGTATATATATATATATATATATATATATATATATATATATATATACATATATATATATATATATATATATATACATATATATATATATATATATATATATATATATACATATATATATATATATATATATATATATATATATATATATATATATATATATGACCTATATTTGTTTCTAAAAATAAGACAAAATGCTTATTAAGAAAATAGTCAACAGTGTCAATAAAACAAATCTTTTTCTTCTTCCTTCAGGAAATATTAGTGTAAACCATCAGATCCTGCGTCAAAATCGAGGAGAATGTGAGTTTAAATATCAGAGAAACAAACTGAGTCATGTGAGAGACAGCCTTTTATCGAGGTCCTGCTCTGGTCCCAGCTGAGGCGGCTGATCTGGAGAACAGCTGGAGAAACACAGGTCACATGGGACTGGGCTTTCCCTCCTAACAGCTGGGAAAACAAACCACCTCAGGACTCAGAGTCAGTACATAACCGTACATATACACACTCCCATAATGCACAGCTAACTCAGGTCAAGCTTACACACATTAAACCTATGCTTTAAACCAAAAACATCAAACTTTAACCATCATCCATTTGTCCTAAGAAACATAACTGCACATGCTTAAAGCAGAAACAGATTAAACAGCAACCACTAAACCTGTTAAATACATATTTACACACAAAAAAGTTTCTTGTGCTCATACAAGCTCACATTAACTGCTTTCAGTTGTTTCATGACTTTTCTTCTCTTTTGCAATGAAACAGCTACACTCTCATCTGTGTTCTGGAGTTCTTTTGATCATCGTTTCCATCTGCTCTGCTCTGCCTGTCCACACATCAGGGTGTGTGAGTTATTAGCCAGGCTGCTGTCTCTTTCAAAGAAGAAGAAAAGAGACAACTGAGTTCTCTACATTAATACTGTATGAATTTCTTTCTTCTGCTGAACACAATAGAAGATATTTTGAAGAACGATTGGAACTTTGGCACCATTGACTTCCATGGTATTTTCTTTTTTTCTACTATGGAAGTCAATGATACCAAACAACTGTTCAGTTCCAATAGTTCTTCAAAATATCTTCATTTGTGTTAGCAGAAGAAGGAAACTCATACCGATTTGCAGCAATTTGAGGGTGAGTAATGGATGACAGAATTTTCAACCCGATACTCACGCGAGAATTCGTACGAATTTTACGAGGTGGCTAATTCATAACAATTCATACGAGCTCACTCGTACGAATTAGTGCGTTTTTGCTAAATCGTACATATTTTATGAATTGGCCAATTCGTATGAATTCAAACGAATGGCCTACCCTGACCCCGCCCTAAACCTACCCATCACGTGGGTTTGGACAAATGCGTACGAATTCCTACGAGTGAGGTCGTATGAATTAGAACGAATTAGCCACTTTTTTAATCACTTGTACGAATTCTTACTAATTGGTCGTGAGATAGCATAGGAATTTTCATTTTCGGGTAGAGTATCCCTTTAACCCTCACGAACCAACATAGAGATTGAATAAAAAGGCCATCTCTGAAACTATCATTTGGGTTCAAATTTTCATACCAAAAAATCATACCAAACCTTTTCTATTATTTAGTTTCCTCATAAGGCCTAGCTGTATTGCCAAAACATTTGGACTCTTCTCCCTTTAAATGATCAAATGTGATTCCTTATTTTAATCTCTTTTAATGAAAGTACAACAAGATGAGATAGCTACATGGTTTATCAGAATGAGAGAGGTTGAGGGGTTGGACACTCATCCATCATCTTTCTGCAGCATCAATCATTAACGTGTAACAACATTTTTCACAGCTTATCAGAAAGTTTACCTGACACCCAAGGATATCTGCAGGCACAGGAGCCTGACAGGCCAACAAAGACAAATGAAATCAGAATGTCAGCAGGGGAGGGGGGCTTATGTCCAGAATGGTGGTGCACGAGACATGGAGCTAAATATAGTAAAGGTGGACTACAAGTAGGTGATGGCAAGGGTGACAATGTTCAAAAACAGCACGCATTGTTCACACTAAAAGAGCAAGTCTCAGATTAGTGAAGATCAGAGCAGATTCAGAACTAAACGTCACCATTCTGCTCAAAAAGGGAAACTTTTTAATTGTGTGGCATGTCAATATATAACTCAAATGGATTTGCTTTTTACATTTATGTATTTAGCAGATGCGTTGATCAAGGAGCCATCAACATTCATGACATACGATGCCAGGTTTATCTGACAACTTGATTAGAAAGCAAGCTAGAAAAGACAAATACAGTGAAGATAAGTTTGTTTAATGTAACTCACCAGTTCAGTTCAAACATTATACTCAACCCTCGCTGTCCCTCCACCTAGTTTTCATCAGCGACTTTCCCCTCTCCAAGCTATCACCTTATACAGCTTGTTTGCCAAATCTGCCTTTCCAAATTCACTTGCAAAGTAAAATAAAATTCTGTCCTGATCATGCATACACACGCAGACAGAACAGTGTAGCCTGGTGGCTGCATGTGAGTAAATCAACAGATGAGTCTTAGATAGGCCTACCATGAAACACAGTGGTTCTTCATAAAAGCAGGTTGTACAATGTCAAAACTAGACTCAAAACTAGGGTAAAAAAATAGCCTATTACCTATTCATTTTGATGTTTTTGAATGCAAAAACCAACCAAACATCACAAGTTGACCTCAAGCAACAATATAATAAAATTTAAAAAGCCAGTTCATGACCCCTTTAAATTATACAATCAATTTGTTTCAAATTCCGATGCATTTTTTCTATACTGAAACAAGTGACTGTCTTTATGAGTGAGTAATTGAATTGGTCACTAAACCAATTAGTTTGTAAACACTAACTACTCAGTGCATTGATCAGATATTCGAACAACAATTTTGTTTATGTATTCTTGCATAATGTGTAACTTCCTTCTCTTCATTCGTAAGAAGTCTAAGAACATTCCAAACCTTTCAGTGGCAAAAGCACACAGCTTTCACCAGCTTTAAATGATTTACATATTTCCTGTCAGTCTCAGAATTCAAACACAGCCTGAAGTGAGCCCATGTTTTAGAGGTCATAGGTCAAACAAGTTTAAACCCATTACATGGTGAAACATAGGAGACTTTCCCTGTAATTAGGATCTATTTAGGATATTTAAAAGTCCACATAATTATATATACATATATTATAATCATTTCCCAACAACAACTCCATCAGATACACATTCTCCTATATAGGCCAGGGGAAATTTCTTAAGTCAAAACACATTCAAATGATTAGATTTGTATGACAAATACACACTTAACCTCTGTCCCAAGTAAAATTTGACATTCTCTAAATGCGTAATGAATTAATAGTATGTTTTCAAAACATTCTGTCTGGTCAAGCATGTGTGTGTATAGAAGGGTCTATGTGTATTCTTCTGCCGGCCAGATGTGCTGGTGAGAGACGTCTTCACCCCTGGACAGACGCGTGGCACTAAAGGCTGTGGAGTGATATGAATCCTGACAGAAACCTGGCTGTCATGAACACACAAAATTTTACCCTTCTCTGCAAATGTTTCAACATGTGTAGGACATGCCACACACAGATTTAACATAACTGCCATATATTTCAAGTGTATCTGTGGAGTTGCGTATGCTGGATATTCTAGAATGACCACACATTAAGTGCAATGCAGATGGGAAGTTAAATAAAATGTATATAAGGGAAATGATATACAGTATTTTACTTCAAATATATATAATGTATTTTTAAAATGACAAATATTAAATGTGATTTCTCAATTAATTAACCTGCATGCATATTAATAATAAAAGAACAAGCAAATTACTGGTTTAAAATAGTTAAGAGCATGTGACATGCAGCAGATCAGGAAACTGCAGATTTATGTGTATTTGCAGATTTTAAAGCTACACTGTGTGATTTTTACCCCATCTAGCGGTGAAAAGGAATATGACCATACAGTGAATATTGGTTTCTGTTCCTCTCAATTCCAATTTCGTTTTAACTCCTACGGTGGCCAATGTAGTCCAAGATTAACATGGCTTCCAGTTCGATCTTGTCCATGAGTGTTAACTCAAACGTAAACGCAGAAAGGTGAAGCTTGAATTAACGGATATGTCCCTCTTTGGCTAATGTACTTTCAAGATGGAGGGGCAACATGGCGACCGACATTAGAACCCCTTACCCGTATGTATTTTCAATGGCATATTATACACTCACGAGAATACTTTATTACTTGAACGAAGTAAATATACATTAATGAGCACATATATTTTTGAAAGAACTAAGTGTTTTTAGCTAAGAATAAACTAAAAGAGTTACACAGTGTAGCTTTAACTTTGGATCCTGAGGACATTGGTGTCAATTTGCATAAAATTAATATCCATATAAATTCATTATAAAATGCATTATACAGTAAATATTTAAAACATGAATTATACTCTCAAAGAGAGAAAATGTCATTTTATATATTCATACAAATGTAATTATCTCAAACTATTACTGAAAATGACATTACTGTTAATTTATTATAAAGTGTTACAAATTAATTATCTGCAGTTTGAGAAAAGACTAGTATTAGTGTGTGACTACTATTTGTAGTATTATATTTCAAAATGTGACAGTATTTGGTGGAAGCACAACAAGCAAGGAAATCTGACCTTTTGTACAGAACGTTTCACAAGCTCAATGCCACTAATTTGCTTACATTTAATTATGCAGATAACATTTCTTATTATTTTATGCAGCAACTTTTGTGTATTTTTGTCTTTCCATTTAAATTAAAGGTTCACATTAAAAAAGACAGAACTGCAACTGTACATGTAAGGTTGACAAAGCAAGCGGAAGAATAATATAGAGAAACACAATTGTAAAACTTACACTGGGTCCTTTCCTGTGCGGTAACTGACAGTCAAGTCCACTTCCTCCGGCTCCATGGCCTTGATGAAGTGCTCTCAGGGACCTGGACTCACAGAGCTCTTTAAATTGCCATTCTTGTTCAGGACCACAGCAACTCATGGAACCCAAAGCCGTGACTTTCCCCACTGCTGCTGTAACGCTGCGTATCTTAGAGAAGACAGAGAATGAGGCGGTGATGGCTTTACCAGAGTTCTGTGTTTTTGGTATCACATTCATTGTAATACATACAGTATCACATTTTAAAAAGAGGATACACCAAGGAATCATGTGTTTAATACTCTTGACCTACCTCAGTTTTCATGTGAAATACTGCCAGTCAAATCAATCTGACTCAACATGTGAAGGTGTGAAAAACCACACAGGGCCATAATTACAGGAGGTCAGACATGCGGCCTTCTTTTAAGGTTTAATTATATGCAAACACTACTATTAGGGCTCTGTGAGCTGGGTTAGCGGCCTGTGTGCATTTCTGCAAAGGCCACTGGGATATTTACAGCATTTGGACATGTGAAGGTCACAGGCGTAAAGCAGGATGATGGCTTTCACAAATGGAGCCCCCCACCGGATCCCAGAGTGTTCATTGGATGCCGACAGGCCGAGCCTTCATACCTGTGACTGGGGCTCAATACATCAGTGAGAAGTCTGCAGTAAATCGGAGACCTAAAATGGATCCGCTGACATTGCTGTGCAATAATTAAACTATCGAGAGGGCTGCGGGGGTAAGAAGGACTGGGGTGCAGACAGTTCCTTGATGTAGGAAAAATGGAGCGGAAACTCATTCTGAGAGCAAGGGACTGAGAGCCGTAAAGGGACGTCTGGGGCCCAGAAGTTGTGTCCAGTGAATATTTCAAGTTGAAAAGTTTTTTCCTCCTTAATTTTTTGTCTGGCAGCCCTTTCCTTTCATATAATTTAAAGGCTGTTCCTAAGGAGCCCTGGGTATGAATTGGCCCCCAGGTCCTGACTTTTTATATTACTGTGCAAATACATGGAGCCGCCACAAGAAATGCTGTTCACTTTTGAAATAGTCTATTATCATTAATATCGAGTCAAAAAATGCCAATTATAATTCAAATATTTATTCCTTCAATAGTGCAGCCCCACTGTAAAAAATGTATCATAATTTTAACAGTAAAAAAAGGAAAAAAGCAATAGCAAAATCTAATTGCTTAACAGTATGTCCTCTTACTAGTGAAAAACTGTAAGAGCTCTCACGGGACATTTCATGTAATTTTACAGTAAAATACTGTTAAATGTACAGACTTTGGATGGCACTTGCAACCAGTTGCCAGTATTTTACCGTAAATTTTAGTTCAATGATGTAAAACATAAAATTTGCTACTATATTGTTTATGCTAAAGTATGGTAAATGCAACAGTAAGGTATAAAACATGTATTAAATTGTATTAAATAATACCGAAAAAAGCACAAACAGCTGAGGGTGATCGCTAAAAGACACCAGACAAACGACTAGCAGTGACAGGCAGCGGCAATCCACCTGTCACTCAAGTCGCCACGCTCTTAATTATGCAGAACTTTAAGGCTTAATATAGCTTGAACGGATGAGTTGTAAAAAAAATTCACCCCCCTCACAGTCGTCATGAAGGGCAAAATTAGCATTATAGACTAAAAGAACTATTTGCCACCAGGCTGTAAACATGTTTTTTTTTCTGCTGTGAAGTTAGGCATTTTAACATGGGGGACATACAGATTTGGGGGACATACAGATTGACTCGCTGTAGTCAGCCTCAAGTGGCCAGTCGATAAATTGCTGTTTAATTCATTTCAATGTTGATTTTTAGAGAGAGACAGGGAGGTTGCCGCTTGGTCAAAATGCAAGCAGAACAGAGGGGCGGAGTGTTTATCATTTAAAGGCATATGCACTGAAACGGCGTGCTGAAAAAGAGAGCTGTTTTTGACCAGGTGAAATTTGTGTTTTCTTAAAAATAATAAAGGTCGACAGATAGCAAAACATCATTTAATACTCTTAATAGAGCAGACTCAGTTCTGTTTATATCCCAAAACCAGACTGGAATTTTTCACGAATGCTGAAAAATACTCAGAGGTTTAGATTAGTTGCATGTCTCTTCTGTCTCTACTGGCATTTCTTCCAACAATGCAAACATGTTTCAATTGGGCTTTAAACAGTTCATTTACAAAATTACCTTTAGAGACTTTATCATGGCACTGGTTTGTATGTTTCAGGTAAACCTAATCTTTAAAGGGGCTTGACTGTAGTTTAACTAGTAATTAATATCAGCTTCCTCAACACTGTTCTGTAATACCTTTACCTGAAGTGATTACATATTAACAATAATACAGTGTGATCATGATAATGTTGGCTAGATACAGTAGTTAAACTATAATCAATGGACAAGTAATTGATGAAAATGAACAAAATTGGGAAATAATTGTCTTGCTGAGGCAATACACAATTTGTTGTATGAAACCAATCGAATCATCACAACAAAAACAACAATAACAAAAAAAACTGAAGAACAGACAGACAGCTTTAGCTACAAATGGTAAAGACCTTTCTCCATGCCCCCTTCCTTTCGGCACACCCATTACTCCAACCTGCAGATACCCACACCACACTTGCAACTGATTCCTTATTGTATGATGTGATAATTAATACTTTGCTAAAATGCCTTTTCTGTCATGCAGGACCCTGTTCACAAAGGATTTTGAAATATTGTAAAGTACATTATGGGAGAGGTCACTATATCATGCAGGGAGGGGTAGTGTGTGAGGAGTAGCTTTAATCACGTTCAGGTCCGTTGCTTTAACAGTGGCTAGTAATTTAAATATGCACCTGTAATAAAAATGTGATGAAATGCTGCAGCTGTAGGTCTTCTTGAAATGTTAGGTTTTCCTTTCCAGATCTGTCAATGGAAAAAACATAAGGATAGCAGGCCAACACACACGCACACACACACACACACACACACTGCGATCAGTGATCAGAATACAGAAATCCACGTGTGCCAATGCTCATGGTGTAGCATATCCTCTAAAACCATATACATTAATCCACACAATCCACTATAACACACACACACACAACACAGAAGGACAGATGATTATTTTAGCATATCGGTTCCTAACTTTCCTGCGGGACCCCTGAAACGGATATCATAGGCAGCCGGAGTGTGTGAGACTGAGTTGTCAAAGTCAATCTCTCAGCACTGCAGTTTTACTCGAAATTCTTCATTCACATTTCATAACTGCCACCTCAAATATTGTAGGGGATTTAAAAGGCTTGTTATATTGCATTACAGTCAGTATATCTACCAATTTTTATTCATATAGTATTCAGCCTTTTATTGGCCTTTGAAACTCATTTTAAATTGCCAAAATGAATGATTTATAAATATAGTTCAAATGCACAGAAAAAAAGCCATTTATAAGAAATATTTACAAATCTTTACCAAATTAATGTATCAGAGCCATTATTATTTAAGTGTCATTGAGATTCTACTTTTTATTAATATTTTGAATATGCTATTTTTTACATTTCTGTTTTAATTTTAAAGTTTTGGTAATTTTGTTTTTTTTTGTCAATTTAACTAGTTTTTAAATGTCTATACATGGTTTTATACATTTTTTATTTAATTTTGAATTATTTTAGTACATCATGCTAAACTAAATAGAAATGAGAAATGCTGTCTTGGCAACCTTACATAAAATAAGTCAAAAAAGTTATATATGATATAGCCTATATTTAAATATTTATATAGTTTATATAGTATATAGTTATAGTTTATTTTATTTAAAGAAAAATTATTGGAAGGTTTCCTTTTTTTTCTTGTTGGGATTTTTGTGTGTAGAAAATAATGTGATAGATATTGTAATATATATACATTGCATTTAAAACAATTGTAATATAGTATTTAATATTACTATATATATATATATATATATATATATATATATATATATATATATATATATAATGATTTGTATTTTAGTTGAATTACTTATCAGTTTTGGATTTATTTAGTTAATTTCATTAGATCATGCAAAAATTCTTGTCATTTATTGTCGATTTCACTGCATTAATTCGCCGTATAGTAATTGTCAACACTCAGTGATGGTCACACAATTTTTGCAAAAATCATTGACAAGCATTTAGTTTGAGGTGAATGAAGGCACTGTAAAAACAGTTTTTACTGTTCATAAGTGTGTGCTCATTATTTAATATATTGATTTGATTCTATGTAATTTAGAGTCATACACAATAACAACCCCTGAAGCAGAAATGTGCCTGATATTCATTTAATCTGATAGTAGCCTATACTTTAAATATAATTTATATCTTCCGATAAAACCAACTACTAACAAGCCACTGGTCGAGCACAATAAGCCACAGCCAGTCCACACGTTCACACCAAAGCACCAGGGGCCCATCTGGGCTTAACATGTGATTTCTTCAACAATGTTCCAGTGGCTATCACAACATCTCGCCCAGCTAGCTTAATATTACGGTTCTTATAACAGTGTAGCACCCCGTGCGTCAGAATATCCCAGTTCTTCTGACAGTGTAGCACCCCAGCTATTTAACAGGTGTCCGACTATCCAGCTATGACAGCATCACACTAGCACTCCATGGGCCAGTTGTCACCAGGCTGTAGATACTGTGTGGATAGAGGAGCAAATGGCTGCTGAAAAAATGTTTGTACATGTTTGGTTGTTTATGTGCGTGCCTGGACTTCATTGGTGAATTGGCCTTAAAATATCTAGAAAGGAATTTTTGCTGTGAATCTCGATGTGTGTGTGATAGGTAACTGCATATTTTAGTTCATATGTCTCAAATAACACCCATCCTTTTGAGGCTGTGGCTGTGGTGTTTTGGGTGTCTACACACTGATTGGCCATATATTGTAAATGTGTCATTCTAGTTTGTGTTTGTGTGTGTGTCAGATGTCGATTTCACTGAAACAGGAGCCATGTCCAATCTTCTGGTATTCGGCTGGTCCCCCTTTCTCTGTCTGTCTACACACCATAGCTCCCGGTACTAACAATGGGGCCACTGTTATGGGACACAGCCTAACACAGGCCAGACAGCAAACATACAGCTGTGTAAAGACACACAGGCCTGGATCAGAAAGCTAATCTCCTTCAGGAATGCTAACACTCTTGAAATGACACCAGCACATGAACCTTCTAAACATCAAAATAATTCAATTAACACATTGGATTTATTACAAATATATTTTAAAAACAATCATTAGTAATAATAAACAAAATATATAATAAATAATATAAAAAAATATATATATATATATATATATATATATATATAAGTTATGCCCCTTGACCAACAGGACACAGTCAATGAGAGTTGGCAGCAGAAAGTGAGCAAGGAGCCTTTCACACACTGTCCAAACAACTGGACGGCTCGTGACTGAATAGAAAAGTTTTGAGATGCGTTGTTTTCAAATTTAACAGCACATTTTAAATAGCGTTGCTCATGGTGCAAACACAATGCTCCACCGTTTTTACTCCACCGTTTTTTCATATTTAACCGTTATTCCCTTAACTAAAACGATGAGTTGATACATCCTCTTCGTCTCAGTGCGTGCACTCAATCGCTCTGGCGCACGAGACACTTAATACGCACGTAACTTAGCCCAGTTCATTCAATAGGGGCCAAGCAGAAGGCGACCAAACACCTCCACGTTTTCCCTATTTAAATACAGTTACACGAGTAGTGTAAATCGACCAAGAATGGTGACACAAAATAAAACGTTGCACTTTTCTCAAGCGTGTAAAGTGTATAACTATAATGTATGGGGGAATACCACAGCAAGTGCTTTGGAGCACTTCGAACTCGGCGTAGTAATATCATCACTCGTGAAAAGTCCTCTCCCTCTCCAGAGTGATGATATTACTGCGCCGAGTCGAAGTGCTCCCAAGCACTTGCTGTGGTATTCCGCCATACATTATAGTTATACACTTTACACACTTAGAAAAGCACGTTTTATTTTGTGTCACCATTCTTGGTCGAGTTACACTGCTCAAGTAACTGTATTTAAACAGGAAAAACGTGGAGGTGTTTGGTCGCTTCTCTGCTTGGCCCCTATTGAATGAACTGCATTTATATAGCTCTTTTACAGACCAAATGGCCACCAAAGCGCTTTACATTTTGGCTCACATTTACCCACTCACTCATTCATACACTGACAGCGTTGTCAGCCATGCAAGGCGACATCCAGCTCGCCGGGAGAAGCTTGGGTTAGGTGTCTTTCTCATGGACACCTGGACACTTGGTCAGGTGGAACCGGAGATTGAACTACCAACCTTCTGGTTTGTAGACAACCAACATGAACCACTGAGCCACTGCCGCCCCATGGCAAACATCTTGGGTGTCCTGAGAGTAAGCAAATTTACAGCACATTTTCATTTTCCCTCCAATCAAAAGGCATCAACTATCCATTCCTTTGGCAGCCCTAAATTTTTTTTTGTAAAATCTATTTTTGTCTCTCAAAGTTTTCTCGTGACCCCAATTTATAAAGATCTGGCCTATTTAATATCTGCCACAATAATGTAATATTTTAACTGAATGAAATGTTCATTTGGATAATTTTCTCAGCATATATGCAATTAATTTCATTAGCATGTCATGTTTTTTAAAAATCAATTGACAGCCCTAGGCAGTGGCTCAGTGGTTCATGTCAGGTTGTCTACAAACCCGAAAGGTTGGTGGTTCAATGCCCGGTTCCACCTGACCAAGTGTCCAGGTGTCCATGAGCAAGACACCTAACCCCAGCTGCTCCCGACGAGCTGGATGGCGCCTTGCATGGCTGCCCACCCGCCATTCGGTGTATGAATGTGTGAGTGAATGGGTGAATGTGAGGCAAATATGTAAAGTGCTTTGGTGGCCATTTGGGTCTATGAAAGCGCTATATAAATGCAGTCCATTTACCATAGGTCAAAATATAATACCATGCTTTCACAACCTACAATGTTACACTTTTGTTTTGTTTTGTTTTTTTCAAAAAGTGAGGAAAAGAAATCTGCATTTGGATTCACATCAGCTTCAAAAACTCGTTAGCTCAGACGTTTAAACCTGCCAGAGGCCAGAAGTGACACCTTTGTCCAGGGTTTAATTTTGAGCAATAGCGGGTGTTAGAGAAACACATGATGTAGCCAGTTGTTTTGGGGGCAGTTGGGCCGTGATCATAAAGGCAGGTTTTATTAGCTGTTGCATGATTTGTTCCTGCAGACTGTGGAGTGAGCTGCTAAATCAATGCGTACAGCTGTTCTTCCCGCTCGGCCTCTCAGCTCGCACAGCAGGTGTACGGCCCACAACGGCTGTCACACACACCCGCTCACATAACAAATAATAAAGGCCTCCACACACACGGACCATCCATCACTGTTATGGCCTGGCCCCAGAGACCGGAGCTCACATACACACGTTCAGCAAAGCGAAGAGCTACACACCCTGCAGCACAAATTGTCAGAAATGGTCACAGACACACATTCAGTCAGTTCCAGAGTGTGTTTGTGTGTGTAAATAGACACTATGTTCACAAACAAACAGGTACGAACCTGTGCAAACCACCACATGCTCACATGGGGACAATCTATCATGGTTATGGCTCTGCTCCAGTGGTTGAAGCTGGCAGAGGAAAATGTTGCATGTACTTCAATGAGCAAGTCATTCCTCTCTCAGCTCTGCTCTCCTCACTAGACACGACTGTGGCCTGGGACGTCTGAAAACGAAGAACCGAAAACTAATGTTAAATACATTTATGAACATGTGAAAAAAACTCCAATGAGATTGTAGCAGTGAAAACAATTCAGCCTTCCCAACAGAAAGGCTCCACATCTGGTGCAACTCAACCTGTGGGGGCTGGGGAATACGAAAGAGAGGGATTCAGCAAGTGATGGTGGCAAGACTACATCCGACTGCCAGACGACTACACCTAGAACTGCTGGAGAGGAAATGAACAGGGAGAAAATGGGCAGATCTGACATGTATAGTTTTTTGAAGGTAAGAAAGTAGCAGGAAAACCTGAGATTATGACCACATATTTTGGTAACACTTTATTTCGATAGTCAATTTAGACATTCTACTAACTATGAGTATCTTTTCAACTACATGTCAACTAACTGTCATTAGAGTATTAGTAGGCTGAAGTAGACTGTCAGTAGACTGTTAGGTTAGGGTTAGGGTTCAGGTTAGGATAACAAGTTCACTTGTAGTTGCTAAGTTACTTATAGTCAGTAGAATATCTATTGGGGGACCAACAAAATAATGTGTTAGCAGATATTAAGCAGACAGTCTACAGATACTCTAATGATAGTTAGTTGACATGTAGCGGCAAAGTTACTTATAATTACACTCTAAAAAATGTTGGGTTGTTTCAAACCGAAATTTGGGTCAAATATGGACAAACCCAAATGTTGGTTTAAAAATGTAATTTAAAGTTATCCCAACTTCAACTTTCACTTTCAACTGTATTTTTTTAATTACATTTTTAACCCAACATTTGGGTTTGTCCATATTTTACCCAAATCTGGGTTAAAACAACCCAGCATTTTTTAGAGTGTAGTTGAACGTCTAAAGTGGACTATCAAAATAAAGTGTTACCCATATTTTAATAATTTTATAATTGAATAACTGCAAATAATTTAATAATAAGAAACATTACAAAGGTAGAACTTTACCTGCTAAGGCAGTGCTTCCTGACGTACCTTCTCCAGTGCCTACATATTGGCAGACTGTAGGGTCAGCCAGGTACAGTACCACATCTCATTGACGTTCCACTTCCACCCCTTTGAATGTTAATTAGAAGAAAAAAAGCATTTAATATATAATGCCCCTTGACCTACAGGACACTTGCCTTAACAGACCACAGTCGCTTAGAGCTGGCAGCAGAAAGTACATTTAAGTTTTGACGAATTCAGAGTCAGACCACCATCTGACTGCAAAGACTGTTAATGGAATCCATATCATTCAATTATTTATCCCTTTTTTTAAATAGTTTTTTTATTACTAATTTTATTTCTAACGCCTGCCTGAACAAGACAGTTTTAAGCTCTTTTTTAAAAATTGTCCACAGACTGAGGTTTTCTGACCATTTAAATCTAATATTTATAGAAACTAAAAAATTTAAATGCAAACCTTAAATATAAACTAAAATATTTGTCATTATAAATTTAAAATGTATAAACATTGTATATAATATACTATTTAATATTGTTTCAAGTTATATTAAAACATAATATTTCTATTTTATTACAATCATGTATACGTATTATCACAGTCTTAGAATATTGCCAAAACATATGTACTTTAAAAAAAAATTCAATAAATAAATATTTAGAAATTGTTAGTTTTATGATGCATTATTCATTTTTACATAATCAAAAAAATATTACTATTGACATTATTACTGTATTATTATTTAATATTATTTCCTTTCTTTCTAACTATTATTACATACAATTTTACTTTTCCAATATGCTATTACACTATGAACCATAATATGTCATGCCTATAAAACACAGAAAATTGAAACATTAGGAAAGAGAGGGACAGAGAGACTGGCAAAGGATGAAGGAATTTGGATTAATCATGTTCCCCAACTGGCAGACTGGGGATATAAATCTCCCCCTCTGTGAGATCTTACTATATGAAGTTCCCATGCACAAGGATATTCACAAATCAACTGAAGTTTCAACCACTAATGATCAATGAACCGGCACACATGAATTACAGAGCTGGCATATTTATAAACCCTGCCTCTATACACTTCCCATCCTCTACTGTGTGTGCAAATATCTGTTGCATGATGCATCTACAGGTGTCTCTTTGTGGCAGGGGGATGCCGGTGACTGCTAGACACAACTGCAGCTTCTTCAAACAGCTGGTCAACAGATGCCCACTCTGGCACATAAAAGCAGCCTAGTGCAGGGCATTGTGGACACATGAATATGAGAGAGGCATCATCGCTTTCTGTTTCCCATAAATCAGTGCACATACAGTGCATAAGTTAAGGCCTGCCAAAACTGTGCTGTATCTGCGACCTCCCCCCAAAAAAATGCTTGTGGAGAGTATCATATTCCCTTTTCCACTTTGAATGATGATTATAAACGGTATCACACAGATAATGTGACCCATTCATAACTTAGACTGCTTTTACATGAGACTAAATGGTGGAGATCAGCATGTCACAAAAGAAAACAATCATAAGGCCTTGTACGTTTGGCTTTGCCAACATTCTTCTCTCTCAACGGGAACACCGCCTGGATACGGTGTGTAAAATTATAGAAATGGGATTTTTGCCCATTAGATTAATCTATTAAAAGTGAAGACTACTAAAACTGCACTAACACATTTCATGTTTGACATTTAATTTCCTTTCTAAAACAATTACACTACAATCTACCATTAGTTGCATAACTCTTTAAATAAATTTAAATAAATCTGTTAAAGTGTGGCTAAGTGCTAAAATTATACTGAAATTTGAGGAGAAAAGAAAACCCTACTGAAATGAATGAAACAGCTGGGAGTTTAATTAGCTTTCAAAGGGTGTGTGTTCGTGACTATTATACATATACAGTATATGATCTTGGAATAATGGCTTCATGTGAAATAAATGACTCTCTGTGAGCCTCATTTTATATTCTGACATTCGACATCAGTATTGGACTGGCCAAAAGTCATGATTTCTGCCATACTCATTGAGCATATTCTGAATGCTGGATTCTCCAGAATCCCAGACTCCCATAAGTGATCTGGAGCCTTTCTGGTGTGAGGGGACTATCATCAGTAATATGTGTTCCCCATGCCCTCAGACAGGTCTGTGACCAGTAACCACCCTAGAGTTCTCCAGCTCACATTTAAGAGATCATTAGCAGCCTGCAGCGTAGATGAATCTGCAGCCAGATATGTCATATCATGGTGCCTTGCCATTCCACAGGGGTCTTTCTCTCTAAAACTTTCTCATTCAGTCATTCTTTGTTCTTTTAAAGGTGAGGTGTATAGTTTTTGCACAAGGTGTGGGGCTGGTGCAAGATGTGCATCATTGTGCAATCAAAAGGCATCTTTCTCAGCCATTTTCCAAGCAATAGATACACTAAAAATATGTACACTATTGTTCAAATGTTTGGGATCAGTACGATTTTTTTAATTTAATAAAGTAATACTTTTATTTCGCAAAGATGTATCAAAGTGAAATGACAGTTAAGGCATTATAATGCATAATGTTTGCCACGAAAATATTAAGCAGGACAACTTTCCACATTGATAATAATAATAATAATAAATGTTTCTTGAGTAGAAAATCAACATATTAGAATGATTTCAGGACGATCATGTGACGCTGAAGATTGGAGTAATTATGCTGAACATTCAGCTTTGTATAATAGTACACAAAATGTTTGTACTTATGATAAAATAAATGGAGACTAAATAAATTATAAAAGCCTTTGTGAGTATAAGATTACTTCTTTGAAAATATTTAAAAAATCAGACAGATAAGTGTAAAATGGTATTGAACATACTGTATAATTTAACATTTATACAAACATCACCTTTAACTTTTTTCCCTGTTCCCTTTTTTATTTACCTTTGCACTTTTTCCAGTAATCTAATCTAATCCATCCATCCATCCATCCTCTGTAATAAACAAAAGAATATATTTTTTTGTAAATTTGGAGTATGCAAATATTAGTACTGGCTATGTTACCTAAAATATTTAGAAATTTAAATAAATTACAAACTGAAATAAAATATAAATATTAGACGAAAAACTTCAAATTAAACTTCAAATTAACTAACTGAAATAAATATATTTTAAGTTGAAGTACTAAAAATAAAACCGGAGATTAAATTGAAGCTAAATAAAATGAATAAAATAAAAAATATTAAAATTACAAAAGCACCTAATGATATTCCTAAAATTAAAATAAAAAGACAATTTTAAATATGAACATATTAAATAATACTAAAATAGCACTGGAAATTATGCACTTAAGTATGCAAATACTGCCTGCACTATAATTTAAAATTAATTTTTAATTTAATCCATTTTCACAGGTTGAAGGGGTGGCTTACTTTAGACAAGTTTTCTTTATTTTGAAATGACTATAATTTTTGAGAGGTGGATGCCTGGTCCACGTAGAAAGTGGTTGTGTGGACGGTCCAGGCTGGCTCTGGGGCCCCTGCCTCTGTCCATATGTCAGAAGAGGAAGCTGTCTGCCTGGGAAGAGCTAGCCGTATATCTCCCCATGCACCGAGGGAGCTGCTCCCTGCCTCTCATTTCCTCAAGGGATTGCATGGTGATAAATGGAGGGAGGATCCCATGCACACACAGCAGGGGTGGTGAGCAGGTCAAAAATACACACTTAGACAGAAATCCCACATACTTCTCATTCTCACACATATACATACATTGCATCAGGACATCAAAAATGTCTTCTAGATGTTACAATGCATTGCAATTGCAATCATTTTGATTTAGAACAATGTCTTTACATTCTGCACTCACAATCACTCCAGCACACACACACAAAGTATGCTACAGATGGATCCTGTTATCCATGGGTTTCATGTTCAGAATTGAGTACCACCGTACATTAGCGAATGGATGTTTTGAGAATCGAAGCATTACAGCATGGACATGGAGTGAAGGATTTCATATACAGGTTTTGGGAGCAGTGACGGATAGAACAAGGAAAAGGGCGGGAGAAGGTGAGGGCCGACTAGTTAGAAACACATTTTTTGATTGCTCTCATGTGTGCGGGATTATATACTGTTCTCATTTCACTCTGAGTGCGTTCAGTGCCAGTGTGTTTACATTGCCGAACCGAGGATGTGCGCACAGTCGGGTGTCTGTTTACGGATGCAGTTGGACACATCCTCGACCGGCAGCCTTGAGAGGCAGTAGCCCCCCGGCCCCAGGGCATGCTAAAGATATTATATTAGTTTATGACTAAACTACAGGAGGGTGAGCGTTGCAAGAGAACCATGCGGCCAGAAACAGATGCACCGCAGGAGACAGAGATATGTTTGGGTGATCAGAGCTGCTTGCAATGATCATGTTTGCTGGCCAACATTTCCATCCAATACTGCCAGTGAGACATCCAGAGTTCAAATGAGGCAACCAGTCTGTAATGTAACACAAATAGAGAAATCTCGCTGTAAACCATTGAGAAATACAGATATGGCCTGTATAAGGCGCCCCCGCTGCTTGGACAACTGCCCGATGTGTCCATGGTGAATGAACTGCTTCAAGAAATAAATATGATTCGCTTCCTTATATAAACTACATTGATGTTGATAGAGAGGGAGCACAGGCTGAAAAGCATATATACAGGCATACAGTTTCAGCTCCATAAATCTGAGCTCCCCAGCAGAGAGGGATGAAACTGCCTCCAACAGGGCTGGAATAGACAAGGAGAAAGTGCCTCATATATCACATCAGCAAAAGTTGCTTCCTCCAATGCAAGTTTGGAAACATATTTCTCTCTTTCTTTCTTGGATAGATAGAAGCAGACAGGCAATATGTTCACTTAGAACAGCACAGGCACAGCTCCAGCAATTACCTGTATTACTCATCCTGCTTTCCGGTCCAGTGAAATCACAAATAAAATGTAACTGCCATTCTTGACATAATTCATTCCTTCCCAAACCTTTTTGTCACCCTATGGCCTTAATTAAAGCAGATTTTGAAAGATTTTGAGATAAGAGAAACATTATTAGTGTACAGTTATTACCGTCACCCTATTTTCCTGAAAAGTGGAACAACACGCTCTGTCTGGAGTCGATGATATGGGGAATACCCTCAGAGTGACCATTGTCTGAAGATGTATAACAAAATCTGTAGGCCGACGGCAGTCTATGACGTCATGAATGTGAGATTAAGAGAGGGAACCTACAAAATACGTCATCAACTCTGTTGCCTAAAGGAGACATGAAAGTAACCTGATGCATGGCAATGAGATGGTACATCTCATTCTCTTTCTCAGGGAACAAGGTTTACAATTGTAACCTGAGATTGTAACCTGAGATGTTGTAACTTCTCGGTGTTTGGAGTTGATGCTATACCCACTCCACCATGCTGAGAACGTGCCTGACTCACTAGGCCCACCGAGTATGTAAACCATAGTGGGCATAAAATAATCTGATCCTACAGGTCAATCAAGGCACATCAATCCCCATGTGCAAAATTGTGAGCCATAGACTTTTTAGAGGAGCCAAAATAATGAGAAATGTTCAGCTTCAGTGCTCTAATGCAAGGGAAGGCCCGGCTTTATAACCTTCCTCCTTCTATTGCACGGCAGGTAAAAAACTAAATGCCCAAAGAGCAAGGTTCTGAAGCAAGCTATGTCAGTATACTGACAAAGCCCTCAGGGAGTACCTTATCAAAAAGGAGTACTAATCTACAACCTCTGATCCACCATAGTGGAAGGCTCTCACTTCATCAAAAAAGAGATGAAATACACAAGAAGCATAGAGGAAGGACACTTGCCAACTCAACTCAACCCAGAAGGAAACTGCCGGAGAGTTAAAACATATATACCCTAGACATAGGGGAGAGAGTTCAATCCTGTCCAAGTCATCTTAGGGACCTTCTCTCAGACCTACAAGCACTAATTGAGCAAGTGCTTTTATAACATGCGAGAAGGCCATAGGCCAGCCACACTAACTTGTCAGGTCCTCTTAAGTATAGATCGACCAGAGTCAGGAGCGATACCCGCTATAGGGGAGCGCAAAATCCTACTTCAGGACACAACTATTGTTGGGAAGGAACAGACTGAATCAATATCCCTTTTTAAGGTTCCAACTAATGGAGAGGGAAGTAAAAGAAAAAGAAGTAGACACGTGAGTCACCCCTTCTAGTTCTGTTCTTCTAACTTTAACCCTAAGAGGTAAGAAAGGGAGCCTGCTAAGTAGCCTACAGGCTACCACCTTATGCTGCTGCCCTTCAAGGGGGAGCCTAAAGGAAACATGAGTAAGGTATTGAATAGTATGCCTCCAACTCAAACATCCAGACTCAAATACTTCAGACGAGACCACAAGGGAGCTTGCAGTAAATTCTACTTTAAGACCCCAACATGACTGGGGAGAATATCTCTATCAAAGAAAATCTATGAGCTCATCAATAGTTACATTTACTGTACCCTGCTGCTCCACTTTAAGGGGTGTTTCAGGAGTACAACAGGGAGGTTACAAGGAGCCAAAACTTAAGCAATTAGTTTAACCGACGGTGATTTGAGTGGGTTTCCCCCATGCCCATACAATGTCACTTCTTTGTCTTTCACTGCCCTGACAAGAATGTCGGTCTCCTCGGCTATGAATCGCTTTTTTAAAGCCTCCATAATAATAACAATCCGCCATGCAACATGCACACCTGCTCTTAAAGGGTATGTTGGATGATGCTCTGATTGGTTTATTTCACGTTACACCCAAACCACACCTATGAATATTGAAGCTATTTTAGACCAACCCCTTTTAAACTTGCATCCGGCGCAAGAGTAATTTATCCTGCCGGTAAAAAAGCAACAGTGCCCAAGACACAAAGTTACTTGCGCTTCGCACTTGATACTTGCGTTTCAGATCGTTAAAACAGGGCCCAAACTATTTTAGTGTTTATTTAAAACCTACCAGTTAGACAGTTTGAGTTATAACAGTTTGCAAGAGTGTGAGTATACTTTTTGAGAAAAACCTTGGGATTTTAGAGATCAATGAAACTTCAATGGGAAACCAGGTGAGAGCTACAGGGTGATCCCTGTTGCTACTAACACAAGTTATGGTTGGTGTATGGTTTATCAAGCAAATCCATGCATATACTAGTAAATCATCTAAATCATCTAAAATCATGATTAAATTATGCTATAAAAATAAATGACATTAATGTATATAAAATGTCCTATATAAAAATGCTAAACACATTTCTGGCTACTTACTAGTCAGGGCAGTTGTTTTATTTCTGTTTAATTGTGTGCAAAGGAACAGGCATTTAACGATACCTCCTCAAGGATCCAAAAGGCAGTGACAGTAACTCAAACAACAGAGCTACCCACGCTGTCTTTTACGAGATGAAGATTCATGGTCAGGTGTTAACGCACCTCAAGTTTGTTTTGCTTTCTCACCACAAGTAGATTGGAGGGAGAAAGAGACCAGAAAGATAGAGAGAGCGAGAGAGAGTGCAAGCAAAGAAAAAGGTGATGAAAGAAACCATCTGGCCCAGGAGCTAATGTATATCAACACATTAATCCTCTATCCCAGAGTGATGAGTAGGAGCAAGGGGGAGAGGGAGAGAGAGAGAGAGAGAGAGAGAGAGAGAAGACAACAGAAGCAAGGAAAATTAGACGTGTCTAACACTAGCATCTCCAGGGCATCTGACTGACCAGCGCTAAAATATCCATATGTAACCAGAAAAATAGGTGCAACACCTACAGAGAGATGAAAGGACTGGCCATCGGGTATAACAAGATACCCCTCGCTGCAGACTGTAGCGCGGTGATGTCACGTATGTCACGTCACGTATGTACGTCATGAAAGAAACCATCTGAAACCACAAATATAGTTTTACCCACTCCACAGTACCGAATATTGTCAGAAATCAAACTACCCTTGCATCTCAATGATCACATTACATTTACAGTTTCTCAGCAGTGGTGGAATTTTACTTTGCTCCGGTTAGTAGTACTGTGCCGAAAATAAACACAGAAAAGACGCGCACAACAATCAGGACGTCTAGCTAGCTAGTAGACGAAGGATATTGGCAAAAATTTAAGGATATTGGCAACATGGTGATTTGGTGTGCATTTTGCAATTGCAATAATAAACCCAAAAATTGTTCACCTTGAAGTTTCCACAAATTTCCATTCAAATATCCAGAAAGAATACAACTTTGGCTTATTGCTGCTGGTTTGGACAATGAGACTCAAAAGTTGAGAATTTGCAGTGATCATTTTAGACTAGATGAATTGAAGACAACCGTAATCAAAGCATCACAGGTTACTGATAGTAAATAAGTCTCAGCGATGGAGAAGAAACGCAAGGAATCTGCAGAGAAATAGAGTGAAAAAAAATATTATTTTAAAGGCCCTTCAAGTGGCTGATGAGGATAGTGAGGAGGATAAAGAGAGAATAAGTGAGTGCAGAGAACTGTGAAAGTAAGCAGAACTTTCAGCACAATTGGGGTATGTAGGAACCCACTACCCAGTTACGCATTATTTCCACATCTGCATTTTTGATGATTACGCATTTTATTAGATTTGTAATGAGAGCGAGTTTGTATACCATATATTTCACCAAATTAAAAGCTCAATGCCGCTTTCTTCAAAATAAAAGATCACATGCTTATCTCTTTCAATTATAAAAATTTGTACAATACTAATAATGAAAGTTGCTTTTATTTTTCAGTGCATTTGTTTAACAACATATGGCTATTACTGCCATAAGATTCATATTATAACTATCATTATGTAGTAATGTAGACACTGTATCACAACTAAGAGTTTTTCTTTGTTCAATTTGCACACTGAATATGGGTTGGAGCTCTTAATTTTTAACTCTGAAAGTGCACCAGATTGATGAATTTAACATTAAAAAGGACCAAATTTTCTGACAGAAGATATTCCCCGAGCCCCTCTGAGAGACAGAGGTGCACTAATCACCACAGATTTCCCCAAATCCCGTGGGAAAACCGGTATTGCTATCCCAATGCAGCTTATACTGTATTATCTGTATTAACTGTTTTAACCTACTGTTTTAGGATTCATCACTGTATAGACCAAAGTACTCACTCCTATTCACTTATTAAATCGCATTAGTGGTTTTAATAGGAGTTGGTATACATATAAAGGGCATGCAAAGTTTGGTTGTGTTCATGATCATATGTCAGTGGGCCAGTCAGGGCCAAAATGCCAGCCGATCTTTTTTGTCCCAGTCCAGCCCTGGATAAGCCTGGCTGTGGTTGGAGTTGAGTGAGATGGAAATATTGCTTCTAAGACAGCATTTGTGTCAGTGTATGCTTATGTCATGAAAGTCTAGTAAAGATGAATGATAGGTAATACATTATCATCTCATAAAAGAACATGTGTTTTTCAATTCAGTTTTTTAAAGGTTCAATACCTAAGATTGCATATCACTAGAGGGCGCTACATTCAAAACAACAACAACGGCTTTGCTTGATGACGGCGTGGAGGAGCGCGAATGATGGGAACTGTTGTTTTCAACTCCACCGTGGATAAATCAGTCAGACGGGAATCGAAAATTAGTTGTCATGGATGAGGTAAAGTTCGATTTCTATAAATGTTGCGTTTAATGACATGCTTGTTTTTCATTAAACTGAAATAGCCGCAAGAAAAGTCAGGTTTAAAAGTAAATTAGTTATCACAGATGTTACTGTACGAGTCACTGGACGAAGCTATGGTGGAGAGGGTTTGAAGTCAAATCGTTGCTAATGTATCCTGACTTCGCCCTATGCTGCAATATGCATTTAGTTTTGTATTCATTTACATAAATCAGCTGCTTGACAATTACTGATGTTATTAGATTTTTCAGGTGATATTCTCAATTCAGTGAACAGATGTTCTGATGTAAAATTTTCAGACTGCAGACTCAGCAACGATTGTATTTAATTGTACAGTACAATCATAACATAGAACAGACATTATCTTCCTTTCATGATGAGAAAGTGCGCGTCCGGTGTGCGATACTGGACTTTGTCCTAGACGTGGCGCGGCTCTTCTCGTTCGATGTGCGACCCCTTTACAGCCAACAGTTCACATTCCGAGAATAATTGAAAAGAATAATGCACCAGAATGTGCACCATTCCATTACAAATGCGCGAAACAAGCTGACTTTTGTTGCTTGATGACGCAAACGCACAACTACAACTTCCGCATTTATCCAGGACTACACGTAGTACGAGCGGAAACTGAGGATAACGCAATATGACGCGGTTGACTGGCGACTCCCAGCTCACCCCTGCTCACACGCCCGTTTCCTTGGTTAAAATCTCAATTTACTCGCGATTTAAACATAGCTTGAAACATTTGGAATATTGTAAGTTATCATCTTAACTAAATATATAACACTGGCCTTGTGATTTTGGGATATTTTAATGCAAAAACCTTAGGTATTGTACCTTTAAAGGAGACACAATGGAATTCAAAAGGAATTCAAAATTCAAGTTGCATTTAAACATGGAAATATATTGCATATAACATGGAAATTTCAAATGTAAAGGATTCAAAATATTTACAATTTTCATGTCACTAATACAATAAAGTGACAGTTGATCATGTAAATTCCCAATGTTCTTCCATTGAAGCTCAAGATGCCCATTCTCAAATCATGCTGGATCACATGATCACCAGGTTTGACAAACTTCTGGAGTTATATTATACCAAAAGAGGGACAAACTAAATTAAATTCAGATTAAAAAAAATGTTTTACTCAATTGTTTATGTTGGTGATAAAAGATTTGTGTTTTAGAGAACAGTAAAATTTTTCTGGATTTGCTTACCATCACAATTTAACAAAGAAATAAAATAAGAGATAGTAATCTGAATCAGAACCCTGAACTTTGCAATCAGATCTGATTCACATATAAACATTTGCATCACAGCACTACGCTTGTGTGCGTGCAAGGTTTTTATTATAATTTTTATCTCAGATTGAAAATAGCCAGTTTCAAGCATTTACATTCTTAATTTTTATTCATTATTTCAGGTCTACAGACCCTTTCAATCTAATCAAAATCTCATTCAGATCAAGCTTGATTGGATCAATTAAGGAGTTTACACAAAGGAGTTTCAGTAAGAGTTATCAATACGATTCAAAATAGTTACGAATAGTTTCTATAATAGTGCCATATTATGTCTGTATATATTGTATTTCATGTCCTCTGGTCAGCAACAATAACTGCATCCTCCAACATCTCTGAATGCTGGAGTGATTCAGTAGAACACAGGACACAAACCAGCACACTTTTTCACCCACTGAGCCCATGAAACTTAAACTGCCAGTAAAAAATAGTCTGTTTCAATTATTGTCATCCACCTTACATGATCAAACTCAAAGACCACCCCAGAACCATTTTTTGTAAACAGGAAATGATGCCAAACTGTCTCTGTAAGGTATTGTGGGCACCTCTCTGGTATTCCAGCTGACCTGACCAGGTTTCGCCTCATCTATCAGCCATCCTGTATTTTTATGAGGAGAGATATCGATAGAGCTGTACTCTATAAAAGTTCGTTTAAAAGCACCCCCACCCCACACCACCCTCCCTTCCTTGGCATGTTGGAGCCTCAGTGAAGCGTGTAATCGTAACACCATGTCTGAGACTGGAGAGAACTCACAGGCCAAATTGCCTGTGTCATCGCCCGTGTCTGGCCGTGAAATACTAGGCCTGACGTCATCGACCCCTCACTGAGGGAGACTAGCGTGCTCTAGGAGGGGATGGGAAGGGGTCGGTTGAAGCAGGGAATGGTGGATCTGCTCAAATCGTTATATCCTATTCCCTAGACAAGCATTTAAAATTATTACCTATTCCTTTTGCCCTTTAAATGTTGCTTCCGCTTTCTCCTGTTCTCTTTCTCCAGTGTGCCCATCACCCACACTTCATCTTGTCCTGTCATTGTTTCATGACCATAAACTCAACATTGACTCCTCTCAACCCTGCAGTGAACTCTGGAACGCTGAAATATCTGAAGAAATGTAAAGATCTTCAAGTATTCAAGATATTTCTAGAAGATCAACAGAACTGAAACATGATCACTCTTTCAATGTTAAAGGGATAGTTCAAAATCATTATTTACTCCCCCTTGTGTCATTCCAAACATATATGGCTTTCCACAACAGAAAATATTCTGAAGAATGCCTTTTTGTTTATATAATGGAAGTCATCCAATTCTGCTGTTCTGGATCCCACTGATATTCACTGTGTGTGCAACAACAATTGAAACCTGTGCTGTTGTTAACACTGGTTTCAATTGTTGTTGCACACACAATTACTGTGAATGCATTGTGTATAACAAAGTACAACTAAAACTAGTAAAAAGTAAAACTAAAACTATTAAAACTATTTTTCATTAATTGAAAAAAATCTGTAATGAAATTAAAAATAATTATTAGATTCCTTAGAAACTTAGAAACTTAAATGCCTTGGCAACTAACGGAAATAAGTTTTAAAGCTGCAGTCCATAGTTTTTCCTCTTTGTCGCTATCTCTGTCCGAAATCTGCAATTGCAGTTCTTCGTGGAATTATCAACTTTATGTGAGTTGTGCCTTGGTACAGCACGGATGAATTCAATGTTTTGAGGAGAATGTGCAGCTGTCAGTCACTGTGCCGGTGTGGATACTGGCATTCGGAATCACAGATTCTACTTTTTGGAAGTATGACCAACACAATAACTTTCACCGGAAAATGTCATCTGAACAAGTAATATCTACATTTGTTCTTCTGACCAACTAGGGGATAAAAAAAATCATTGCAGTAAATTGCGCTGATTAAATCTAACGATCGCTTATCATATCATGTCAAACCATGCAAATTATACTTTGTTCTCACATTGTTAATGTTATTGTCCACATTTAATGCCCTTCATATTATCCTGGGGTTGCAGTCTCTCTTTTTTATGTAGCCACTCCGAATTCTATTGCATTTTACAACAGGTGAATCTCTAGTTATCACTGGTGATTGTCGTTTTTATCATTATTACAAGCTTTGAATCGAGCTAAGGCAAGTAGATAGTTTTAAACACTGACTGGTAATTTCTCGAGTGGCACCTGCTCATAAAACAAAGACGGGTAAAAGGAAAAAAAAACAATGGCGATCAACAAGTGAAAAGAATTAAACACTGTGCAAAGGAACAATTGAAACCAGTTAATTCAATGGCTTGTCATGTTGGTGAAATAATATTGTAGCGAGCAGGACGAGGCTAAGGGACAGGGACATGAGAGTGGCGCGAGGCCGGTGGCGTGAGTGATCTCTCACAGAGGAGCGGGGGCATAAAGAAGGAGCAACGACAGTGGAGATAGAGAGAGGAACAGGCCTGATTTTACGTTGTGATTTATGTTCTGTTTTCTGAGGGGCTGCTGGCTTATACTTTCATTTTGTATTTGTTGTATTTATTATTAAACTTGTTAAACGTTCGCCGGTTGCTACCTCCTTCACATAACAGCTAAACCCCGTTACAAATGTATTAGCAAGCCTTATCTAGGCCTACATATCGCTAGAATAAGTACTTGAATTATAATATATATGTTAAGTTAGTTACCGTTATATTATCTTACTAGCTATTTATGACTTATAGAAAGGGTGCAACGTTATAAAGTTACATTACATGTATTGCACATCGAGAGGGGTCAGCTGAGGTGGCTCGGGCATCTGTTCCGGATGCCTCCTGGACGCCTCCCCGGGGAAGACCTGAGGACACGCTGGAGAGACTATGTCTCCCGGCTGGCCTGGGAACGCCTCGGTGTCCCCCCAGAAGAGCTGAGAGGAAGTGTCTGGGGAGAGGGAAGTCTGGGCATCTCTGCTTAGACTGCTGCCCCCGCGACCCGGCCCCGGATGAAGCGGAAGAAGATGGATGGATGGATGGATGGTATTGCAAAATACGTAATGATTTGAGGACCAAAGAATGGGAGGGCATATTGTTGATGTTTCACCCCTACTAGTCAATGTGCAGCGCAGTCTCATCCCAAGACATCATATAACTGACGTCTTGGGACGTATTTTGACCATACGTCAATATCCGCCTTTTAGGGTCCCCTTAAACGTCGGTTAGATGACGTTCTGGATCCTAACTCTACCCCAGACCTAAACCTACCCTAAACCTACCCCGTCACCTAACTGATGTTTAAGGTAAAGCGTCAGTTGTATGACGCCCAGGATCATCATATAACCGACGTTTAAGGGGACCCTAAAAGGCGGATATTGACGTATGGTCAAAAGACATCCCAAGACGTCATATATCTGAGAATGTTAGAATGTGTTAGAATGTGCCGTAACTGTTTATCCACCGTCATCGGTGGCGCTGCTTACTAGCCTGTGCTTTCAGGCTCCCGCTGTGGGGAGGAGCTGTGAAGGGAGGACTGTAGCAGCAGAGAGTAAGGGGTGGGACCTGTAAGTTGTGCTTGTTCAAATTTTCAGGCTAAGTCAACGTTTTCTCAAAACTCCCTACTGCAGCTTAAATAGAAGTTACCTATTAAAAAAAAAAAAAAAAAAAAAACTAAAAATGAAAAAAGCACATAACAAAATTATTTAAAGTAAAATTAATATGAAAACTGAAAAAAAAAAGATTTATATATCAACAAAAATAGAAAACATTATAGTGCAAATAACATTCTTCAAAATATTTCATGTTATAAAGGTTTGGAATGACAGTGAATAATGTCAGAATGCTACCGTAATTTATTTTGGTGAACTATGCCAAATGAAACTGTCATTGAAAACTATCATGACAGCAGGATCTTTGATGCTGTTGTTTGCGACTACTTACACAAGTTGTTTTGTAGACTGGCAGCAGCTGCGTGCATGCTGACGAATGACTACTTTCCCCTTTTTAAGTGTGTGACACATGAAATATGACTGGGATCATCTGTACCTGATCCACTGGGAAATCACCAGAGGGAAAAAAGCATTAACCATGACCTTGAGTTTCTGATGTGCATGCACTGAGGACTGGCTCTTGAACTCTGTTTAACATACGCACACACACCTACACACACATTTGCGGTTGTATATCTGTTCCATACGCCCCCCTCTCAACCATCTGAAACCTGACCATAAGACTGAGCCCTTTCAGGCACTAAATGAAATAAATAGATGGACCAGGTCTATTTATAATCCTTAAGCTGTGTTTACTCTAAAGTAAGATGACTAAGAAAGACACTTCTCAGAAAACTAGTTCAATTTCAGCCATGCACCTCGGAGGCCAAATTCAACTGGAGATGTGCGTCAAGTCTCATAAACCCTATGGTGTCTGTTACATTTTGGACCCTCTCAGGCCCTGGCATCCACCCTAAATCCCACCCTCACCACAATACTGAGTCCTATGCATCCAGAACTGTTGCCTGGCTGAGGTTCAACTTCTCCAACATGCTGCAGTTAAGAAAGAGAATGACATTTGTGGGGTAAAATTGCACATTTAAGTAACAGAGCCACATTTAAGTAATCAAGGGAACATTTTGATTTATGTTGACCTTAAAAGGCCACATTATTCATAGTGCATATTGAGCTACTGTAAAAATGTTGCTTGCTTTACATATAATTTACTCTTTTAAATAGTTAGCAAAGTAAGCTACTTAAGGGGCAGTATCTTTTTAAAATATCTATCCAATTTTATAATTTAACCAGAGTTGGATTTTCTGGCACAAAAGAGGGTTTTTGAATAAAGTAACAATGCCAATTAGGTTAACAGAATTGAACTGAAAAAAGTATATATATATATATATATATATATATATATATATACAGTACTGTGCAGAAGTCTTAGGCACACTAGTATTTCGCCTCAAAGAAATGGTTATTTATATATTTTGTTGTAGTGTCTCAGTAGGAAATATCAGTTTACATTTCCAGACATTAATTGTGCCATTAATTGTAATAATCCATTGAAATTTTGAATGCACAAGGATTCTGACAACAGCCAATACTCCACACGGAGGTTCGGATCTTACCATCATCAGAGTGCATCTTAAATTATATGAAGAAACAGAAAAAACAGAGACTAAGACCAGAAGATACTGTGGCAACGTCTCGAAGGTAGTGCCTGCCTGCCTGCCTGCAAAGCTACAGTACTATGAAAAAGGCACTTGTGTAAAAAATGCTGTAAATGAAAATGTTTTCAAAAATAATGTCATAATCATAAATAGATTTTATTTATCAATTCACCTTTTATAAGTTAACTATTATTAACTTTTATTAACTTTTAACAGTTAACTAAATCAAATCAGGTGTTTAGTACCCTTTAAAACGTTTAAAACAGCTTTTGTCCAGGTATTGCACTTATTTTTTAGTTTTGCGGGTTTTTTCAAGCGTCTTTGGAAATGTTGCCGCAGTTCTTCTGGTTTTTGTGTTTCTTCATATAATTTAAGATGCACTCGATGATGGTGAGATCCGACCTCCGTGTGGAGCATTGGCTGTTGTTCAGAATCCTTGTGCATTCAAAAATTATTACAATTAATGGCACAATTAATGTCTGGAAATGTAAACTGATATTTCCTACTAGAGACACTACAACAAAATATATGAATAACTGGCTTAAACCATTTCTTTGAGGCAAAATACTAGTGTGCCTAAGACTTCTGCACACAATGTCACACACTAGTTAAGTGTCAGACTCTCTATGGTGGATTAATTATCATAACATTGAGAATGATCGAAATCATTGTTCTCTACACCAATGATATGTACACTCTTTTCCTATCTGCACACAGACTGAAGCTTAATATCTTTGTACAGTATGATAAATAGCATGCAATTTTCAGACCATTCCCAATGCTCTCCTAATCTGATATGTGTGACACAGAAAACCAAATCCACTAGATCTGCCTCTTCTATCTCTCGTTTCCTCTTTTCTCTTTTGCCGACCCAGCTGTGGACAGCTGCTCCAAATTACCTAGAGGTATTAGTAAGGGCTCCCCCAGAACGTGTACGACCAAAAATTACATGTCGGTTCCGTGTGGTCTCAGTTCATTTTCAGCTGCGATACAATTCAAACCTCTAATCAACAGTATCCCCATTCAGACAGGCCAGAAAGTCCACTAACCTAACAAACTGCTTACATTCCCAGTGCTTGACAACATGAACTTTGTTTTTCATGCAGCTTTAGGATAATGGAGAAGAAGTAAAACGAGCGTGAAGAAAAAGTGCATACATTCCATATGTATTCATTTTTGGCACTTCCTCCATCACCCACGTTTCCCACCATCACCCTCTGCCTACAAATGAAACAATTTATAAAAGTCATTCGATGACAGAGGTGTCATGCCTGAAGCCTGTTTAAAAGAATGTGATACTAAGAAAGCCTAAGCACATGCAGACCACCTGGATACAGACGTTAGCCCACCTGAAAATACAGCTTTTGCCAATGATCAGAACAGCAAAAAAGGCTTCTGTATACAGAGCTGAAAATCCAACATAAACCTGCATAAATTCAATGATCCAGGCTGGTTTATGCTGGTTAGAGCTGGTATAGTGCTGGTCTAGCTGGTGGACCAGCATATGAAGTTTAGTGGTGGACAGTAACAAAGTAAATATAATTCAATGCTGAACTTAAGTCAAATAATATCTTACTTTTTCTCTTCAAAATCAGTCCTTTTTATTTATTTATTTTTATTATTATTTTATCCCGTTATGCAATGTTTTCTCAGTCAAATAATACAATTTCCTATTGATTCAATAGAACGCGTGGGCTCACTAAGGAATCACAATATGGCGGCGCAGTGGCTTCACTGTTTATGACATCATGAGCTATCCAGTCATTCTTTAAAGATCAGTGGTTGTGACACAGTGATTTCGCCGCCACGTGGTCACGTGATTCGCGTAGCTCTCAATAGTTCCAAACAAATTGCCAATGATTTTAAGCGAGGCAGAGAGCAGTCGGTAAATATTGATGCATAATGTACATTGCTTATTTCGTTGACACTATTTTATTTTATTTTTTTGCTGGGAGTAGTAGAAACACTGAATTAATACTTTTTTTGTTTAATTTTGGAGGGAAATTGGCTGCAATTGCAACTGTGCTGTAGCGAGTACTATTGTTGCTAATTTATCACTGCCATTAATCTGTTCTTTTGTTTTAATTTAGAATATAACCTGTTTTAATTTCAATTTAAGAATCTAAAACAGGACGAAAAATTGACTATAGTGTCCAAGTGTTTTAGCACCTGAAGTCTTGTAAGAGAAATAAACGTCAGGAGGATATTTATAGCGTAGTATATGGAGAATGTCCAAATCCCTGCTCTGCAATAACGCACATGCATCTGCTAACCACATCAGACCTGCCCTCTTTCTTTTTCATTTGCTCCCTCTCCTTTCCTATGACAGTAAGGTGAGCTAATAGAAAATGTACATAGCATCAGCCCCTACTGATCTCCCACCACACACTTTCTATTCATTTACACATTCTCTGGCAGCCCAGCAGGCCCCCATCGCAGGATAAATTTAGCTCACATATATCTCTTTAAGAAATCAAATTATGTTTGATATCAGCTTTAGATTACTACTGAAACCATTAGATGACAGGTCAGTGTTTTCTGGCAAAGCAATGTCACATACACAATGATTTAGAGGGTACTCATTCAATCTTAACCACCAAGCCATCATTTCTATAATGATTTTTATCATTATCCTTTTCAGTTACACTTTTACATTACTGATTTACATTTTACAGTGCCCATACAATGTATTTGTCTTCTAAACTATATCCTTATATATCTAACCCATATCCAACCAGGTTCACCATCTGAATGATGAAAACAACAAACAAATTAACCAATGTAAAAAAAAAAGTTTAAATGTTTTATATCATTAAAGGCAAAATATGTACGATTTTTTCGCTGGGGGCGCCGTTTCCAACAATAACAAAGGCGTAGGTTGATGACGCAGTGATAAACTGAATGACGGGATTTGCTATCAAACTGATCTAATAATGTTTACGGATGAGTGCAAACATTCATGTTTTTTTTAACATTACAGTGGTATGAAGCAGGTCGCGATTGCTAAAGAGACAGATATCACGAGTCCCGTGGATATGAAGGAATAAGGACATTTAATCTACCGAACTAACTGCAAGTGCTGGATTACTCACACAGGTCAGTTTATTAGACGAGGTTGAGGTAACGCAACGCTGCTTCACTTGGTCTAACTTGGTCTCACAATAAACAGCATTTAAATGTGTGTTGAAAGTTATAATGTTATATAAGTTACATGTTAGTTCGTGTTCGTTCATTTGCTATACGAAACTAGCAGTAAGCTAGATCAACATTAGAATAACATACTGATCATATTATAACATTTCATCATGTTGAGCTAACGTTATATAACATTGATTTGGTTTATGTACATTTGCTCACCTGTCTAATAAAGCTGCCATGTCATGAATTGTGAAGTTCCGTCAAGTCCAAGTTAGTCGCGATGATCCTCATTTAAGTTCTCCTAAATAGTTCTCTTTAGTCTGATTGCCATGGTCTATGTTTGAAAGAAACAAGAACTGTGTGCCGCTAAACGTTACGGACTCTGCAGTTGTCCACGTCTGTCGCCATGGTTATGTCATGGCTATGGCAGTCATAGATGTCTATGACGGCAGTATGAACGGAAACCGAGGATAGCGCGGATATTGCGTCATTGACAGGCGCAATTTTTTCGGGGTGGCCACTTATTTAAAATTTTAATATCTCTGAAATAAAACATCTCTGGAGACTTTAGGGATATTGTAAGTACACTGCTGCAGGAAATATATCACACTGTGCAGGTGATTTTTGGATATTTTATTACAATATTCGTACATATTGTACCTATAATCCTCCTGAGCAATAATCATAGTGACGCTCAAAAGTACTACTAATAACACAAACGTTATTGTTTTACGGGAATAACTTGCATGCAGCTCTATGTTACTGGAGGACAAGGACTTTGGTGTGAAGGAGTTGTTGCATGGCCACATGGGCCAGTGTGCTGTTGGTATTTTTAAAAATTCGTCAGTGACCACAACTACTTTTCACAGCCAGCCTGAACCACACAAATCAGAACTTGAAAGTATTGTGTACAGTATGTCTGCCCACATCCAGGGTGTTGAGAGCATGTTTGAAGAACATGGAAAGCATACAAATAACTTTGCATGTAAACATGTGAAAAAGAAAGAATGAGGGAGTGTGAGAGAAGGGGAAAGAGCAGTATTGAGTTTGTTAGAGAGAGAGAGAGAGCATGTGAGTGTTTCTGACCATATAAATCATTTCAGCGCAGCTGCAGCTCGCTCCCCGATCTAACCGAAGATAAGCCTTCTCAAATCTCCCTCCGACATCATCTGGCTCTTCATGGAGTTCTCAGGTTCGTCTGGAAGCATGTGTGTGTGGATTGCTGCAACTGTAGATGGCATTAAATATAAATATACCCAATTACATTAATGTATGTCAGTATCAACTGCTAAACAATTATTGATATTCACATATTACATAACAAATTAAATACTAAAATACATACATGTGTCGGTGTACAGTACATACTGTGTGTATATACATACATAAAATGTGTGTGTGTGTGTGTGTATATGTATATATATATATATATATATATATATATATATATATATATTTTATATAGCACATACTAAATAATATAGTTTGAATGAAAAATGTTTTCCAATGATCACTCTCAAGTTCTGTTTTATTACCTCCAATTTGTCCTGCTTCAGAGAGGACGGTTGTTTGACAAAAGTACAGAGAAGATTTTAAATTGAACTATCTTTATTCACATGTAAAGGGCATGTGGGTGGACAGGGTGATTTTAGCAGGGGGATTGAGAGAGTTCAGGGAGTAAGAAGAGAAGAAAACAGCAGATGGACTTTGGATCAAGTCTCACAGTGACTTGGCAGTCAGATTTCATACTTTGCACGTATGAAGTGATTCTCTCTTTCAGTCATACACACACACACACACACACACACACACAACACAAACAAACAAACACACACACAGTAAAACTAAAAAGACACAGAACTTGGAATAGCCTTAATTTGACAAAAGTTTTTTTTAGGCAAACTATTTTCTTTTTCCAGACTAAATGTTCTGACAGCTTTGTGCCATAATGTAATGCACCTTATTGTAACTGTGACATTTTCTAAAAAGCTTATTTAATATTAAATTGTCTATTCTACAGATATTAAGTGTGAACAACAACAAAAAAAAACACCATGTGTATGCTTACATTTTCAGCACAGGATATATAACTGGTAGAGGCTTTCATAATAAAATGCTGTGCAGTGATTTGTCAGCAGCTCCATGGGCCGGGCTGGGTGACAGAGTGTGTTTTTTGGAGCCTGGCCTTTTTTGCACGGGCAATATAACACAATAAGGCTACATTAGCCGTTTCTTTTCCCAGTAGAGATATGCTTAATGAGCTGGAGACATCTCCATACCCAGCGCCAACACTCGCACGTTACACCTCAGGCGACAAGAGTGTGAGTGTTTTTGTGGTCAGGCACATTATGGCTTTAAACCAGAGTGAAATACAAATTAATCCCAACATGTTTACAATCTTTAGGGAATGTTTTAGAAGTAAGATTAGAAAAAGAAAACTACAATTTTATATTATGTACATTTACAGATATACATTTTGCCAGAAATGTGTATACAAAGCAATATAAATTAATTAACAAATTTATTTATTTTTATTTTATTTTTATTTGATAGGGACAAGTGGGAACAATCTTAAGGCACCACACTACAACATTTATAGCCAAAGCTAATTTGCAATGTCCGTCCCCAGATGGGCTTTTCACACAACAGTACATACATAATTACAGTACAAAAATAATACATTTACATTTACAATGCTTAAAACTAACATTGCATACAAAAAATGTGCATGTGAGCAAACTATCAATGATTGCATAATTGATCTCTTTTAAAATACGCTTTAGTTCATTTTTAAAAGCCCCCAGTTTTGCATCCATCCAAATTGCATCCATAACCTTGCTGCTGCTAACACTATAGTTTAATACTACTACTACAAATAATAACAATAAAAAATATATAAAATTAAATCTATTAAACTGAAATTCAAAAAAAAATTCTGAGGAATGTAGTATTGATTAATGTGAACATCACTTTGGTTATGTATCAGTGTTGCGTTCAGAGTATAAAGTACTAGAAAGCAATACTTGAGTAGCCTGACTTCATACTTCATAACATCATACTCATATTCTAGTCAGAATGTGAGTCTGATACTGCTCCATAGGGCTCTGATTATGAGGCATGTCTTAACCGAACCAGGAAAAAACTAAACAAAAAAAACCTCTGCACTCATTTGGATAGACCTACAACCAATCTGAGCAATGCAGTAAGTGACGTATGTTGAGCAACTTGAGCTACGCATGGTTGTCAACCCTATGTTGTCAACAGAACTCAACTACACGCACGCTATTCAACAAATAATGTCTACGATAACTGGAGGTCCTCCAGTAATGCTTCCATGGCAACAAACAAGCACTACGCTAAACGCTGAATGCGTAATGCAATCTAGCAGTGATTCGCAACGTCCCTTGCAGTCACACACATTTCTTCTGATTTTATTTTGTAGTAACGAGAAACGAAGATGCTTAGTGAAAATGTATCGGAGTAAAAGTATACATTTGATCTAGGAAAGTTGACATAAATTTAAATAGCGAAGTACAGATACGTGAAATTTCTACTTAGCCTAAGTACAGTACAAAGTATTTGTACCCGTTAAATTACAACACTGGTCCGTTCACACTGTCCAGTTCAATCCGAATATTCGTGTAGGCCTACCTGATTGGAATCTGATCTAAATAATTGGCTGTTCACACTGTGCATCACAACTGTTCATCTTAACTACTGGCCTGACATGCATCTGACAATACGCTGATTTCACTCAGCCGCCAATTTGAAATGGCTCCGGTGGGAAGAAAACCAGAAGTGTCGGTTTAAATCATAGGAGAGTCGTGAATTTGATGGCGTATTCTTGTGTTTAATGTATAAATTAGTTATTCTAAAAATGTACACACATTTCTTTCATACTTTATACTATATACAGAGAAATTCATTTATAAACAAAATATTATATATATATATATATAATTCAGAATGTAAAAAAAAGAAGCTGGAACAAACTATATACATATCCTATATTGGAAATTAACATCCAATAGTGTAAATCACGGCAGCAGCTTCAGGTTGGTAGTCCAAGGGATTGTTGTCTCTGTAGGCCTTGATCTGTAGGCCTACTTACGGGGTCTTCCCACCAGAGCCTCGCTTTCAATTTCAAAATCAGCATATACAAATAGTTTTTAATAGTTTGTGCTGATCAGTGTGAATGGGATCGTTTTGACAACTCTGTCATCTGTTTGCGAAAAAAAATTTTTACGTACCTTGAAGCAGATTTCCAGAAATAAGATTTGATTTCAAACTACAAACGTAGCTTGAAATGAATTTGTAATACAGATTTCATGTGATTTATTGTATGTTTATTTCGCCATTAACACTTGCTAAATTTGATTAGATACCTATCAGATATGCACAAAAATCTGATTTTTTTCTGCTGTCTCTGACTTCCTCAAACAGCCTAGCATCATTAACACCTCCATTTGACAACAACAGCCCAGTCGCTCAAGTCTCTTCTACTGTGTGTTCATCTCAACATGCTTATGTTCAGATCCATTTGCCCATATTGCATATGACCAGGAATGCCACTGATCAACACAAAGTCTCAAGACTTATCAATGTACATTTTTAAACACTGTGTGACCCGAGTTACTTTGTCTGTTCCCACAAATGCCAGGAAATAATATGGGTGGTCATGTGATGGGCGTGAGATGCCAGGGAGGTCTGGGCAGCCGAGAACAGAACCAGCGGCTTTCAGCCCAGTCTGGAATAGTAGTGTTAACAATCGACATGAGAACAGTGACGTAACCACAAAAAGCATTTATGTCACTTTACTGTACAACTACAGGAATAACACCACTGACCCAATTCACAAGGATCTCAAATTCAGATTGCAATTAAAGAAAGATCAAAGATCAGATTTAAATTCATAATCTAAGTCTAGATCTAAAGTATTCCTGCACTCAAATTGTATTTGTTTGCTCGGACCCGGTGACTCATGTCAGCCATGACAGATCTCGCATTCACACATTTGACAGATCTTGTCTGATCGTAGTCACAGGTGGAGGTGTTACTTAATACTATTTAGTCTCACATGCTGCCTGGATTGATTCTTAAACAAACATATCAAGCACTGACCAATTTGATAGTGACAGCTGATGAACCTCTCAGATCATGATGCAACACTATGAATTTTATGACAAAAAAGGGAATGTTCAAGTGCATCTGCATATTCAAAACTTGTACAAATAAATTAAAATATATTAATTACATTTCTGATCTTCAAACTCCCCTGTCACTTCTCAATTCTATCATGACCAAAACATACACACACACAAACAAACATGTAATTGTTTTCTAAAATGCTTGGCATAATGGTAATGACAGCGATTCTTTGTCATTAAAAACATGTACATTTATATGATATTTTCATCATATGATAATTGTCAAAGTAAAATTTTAATATAATATGAATTTTATTTAAATGTATTTTAAGGAAGATTTTTATATTTCATAACTTTCAGATTAGAAAGAAGTCATTAAAGATAGAACAATGAGTTTAAAGCTATTATGTATCTTTTAAAATTTAAATAATTGAGTTTGAAATGAAAAGTATTGGATTTTTCGTTTAAAACAATCTCAGAGGGCAGAAAATCTGACTGAATAAACACACACACACAAACACATCTAGGTGCCTTGATGGTAAATTCTCCAACTGTTGGGGGTTATAATGGGCTTTCCAGGCTAAACTACACAACACGTCTTCAAAAATAAGGTGTAGAACACACTTAATGTGCAGGAGATATGGCAGAAAAAAGAACATAAAATGCCACTTTTGGACCAATCATAAAAGTGTAAATTGTTTTAAAAATATTTTTAGAAGTACTTGGGGTTCCAAAACTGCACTTTTAATATGCAACTCCTATGCCATAATTTGGGCAGCAGGATTTAGTGACAGAGACAGAGAGAATTTAGTGGATCAGGATAAACGCACAAACCCCAAACACCCACTGACTGACCTCATTAACTCACAACAGACACTAGGAGAGCTACCGGCCATCCCTCTCGTTAACACGGCCCTGGGGTATGGACAAGGAAAAGAGTGGCAGCTGTCCATAGGGAGCTAAAGCATTCTCAGAGCACAGACTCATCTTCCCTGAATTAGCTTCCGTGACCCTGCAGACCCTCTGCTGTAGGGAGGTGACCTCCACCTGTCCGGCCCAGATAACAATGATCACGAACGCCTGCTCAATTGAATCAGATATGGCAGAGTACATAGCTATTACATAATATGGCTAGAATACTTAAGGCTGAAGCATTATGTGTTCTTTGAGATTAAAATAGGCCCAAGGGCCGATATGAACTGCAGGTGCTCAGAAACATCAAAAGAATTTCACTTTTGGAATTCATCTGAGCCTTCATTAGCATGTTGCTAAGCTAAAAACAAGAGACTTTAAGCAAAAAATATAGCTAGCACACACAAATAGTTGAACAAAATCCTGTTCTTTAACTATTACTATTACTGTTCTTTAACTATAACTATTTTATTGATACTTTTATACAGTATATACACTAACATGCTAAAGTTTGAGGTTGGAAAGAGCTTACCAAGGCTGTATTTCATCAAAAATACAATATTACAATTTAAAATAACTGTTTTCTATTTAATATATTTAAAAATGTATTCATGTGATGCAAAGCTGAATTTTCAGCAACATTACTCCAGTCTTCAGTGTCAAATGATCCTTCAGAAATCATTCTAATATGACTTGTTGCTCAGTAAATATTTTATACCATTTTCCATATTAAAAACAGTTGTGCTGCTCAATATTTTTGTAGAAACAGTGAAACTTTTTTTCCCAGGATCTTTGAATAATAGAAAGAACAGCATTATATGACTATAAATTATTATATCACTTATTAGATGAGAATTATTAAGTCTTTACTGTCCCTTTTTATCAGTTTAATCCCCCAAACTTTTGAATGGTAGCATTTCTCTCATACACAATTTTAAAATAAGGTAATAATTATGCTGCCTACCCTTGAAAATAGCTTTTGTGGGGGAATTAAGTCTATGATGCCTTAAAATGCTGCCTACATAGGCAGCTCACTAGGGTTTGGAACAGAGCAAGTACGAAAAAAACTGAGTGCGGGTACAGAGGAGCACCATTAATAGCTGTTGAACCAAACACATATAGGGAGGCCTTTCATTCAAAGGGCTCTTCAATTATAAAAATGATTATTTGTTTCACAGATGGCCGCAGATTGCATGTGTCCCTATTATGTCATGCAGCCCACAGAAAAATTCATTTCCTCTTAAAAAATGAGAAAAGCAGGAAGACTGGTTTGTAAAAGTGAAGAGGGCCTCACATGAACCATACTTTGCCTCTCACCACAAATAAGAAATAAAACTTTGGTATAAGAACAAAGCTCAAAGACACAATAAAAGGTTGAATAAGAAAAATCCCGCAGAGCATCAATCTAAATTGGAATTATAATACTCTGAATGAGGGTTATACCAGATTTTACATCCCACCACGTGATGCGTCATATATCAAAGTTATATTATAAAGCACATTTCCATCTCACAGGCCTCAGAGGGATGAATATGGACAGCAGTGCCAGAAACTCCAACCCCATTACAGATTTTAAATAGTGAAAGTTCATGAAAGCTCAAAAAAGAGAGAGGTTATATATAATAGATGTATTTTATTTTATTAAACTAAATTCAAAGATAAGACTCTACAAGAAGAACTGCACAGACTCTCTCTTTTTGGCGTTACAACAGATTCACGGCACGCTGCTTTTACATGCCGTGCCAGCAGAGGGAGTTTTGAGTTTTCCTTTCACACAGAAGACTTACTGAATCACAAACTGAGTATAAATATGCAGAGATTAAATTAAAAGAGCTCCCTCAGTTTTTCCTTTCTTATCTGAATTTTTTTAAGAACTTATAATATATCCTTGCTGTAAATATGTATTAATCACTGGGGAAAAAAGGATAAACTGGCGTGATTTATGAACGCTTCTCTTGTCAGCTCAAAGTATGGTGAAATAAAATAAATGTAGATTTAAACTCACAGAGTACGGGTGTTAAATACACCTGTTGCTGGCTGGGAGCAGCGAACACTGCAGATGAGTCTGGCATGGTCAGTTGAGATCAGCACGGGGGCCCCCCTGGTCTCTGTGGATCTCCAGTGTGAATCCGCAGGGATTGCACGAAACCTGTCAATCACAGAAAGGAAAAACATCTCAAGTTAGCTTCTGAAGCTTCTCCAAATCTGCAAGATGGATGAGCATCACATTGGGCTGATGCAGTGACATTCTCATGGTGGTGTTGTAACAAGATGATGATCTTACAATATTACACTGACATTGAGAAAACATTTTTTTCAGACTGGCAAGTCATAAAGTATAAAATTCACAGCATAACGCAATGCTTCCTAACTTTCACATGCAGGTGACCATATACCTCCTTCCTAGCAGACCACAGCTTTGTAATATTCAGAATTATTTGGCACATTTAAAGATGAATGAAAGACAAAAGTCAATCAATACGACTGAATATGTTAAATCTAATCAATAAAATTGAGGCAACAGATTACAATCAATATTATTAATTAAATTTAACAAATTAGAATTGAGTAATAAGTAACCAAATGAATTACTTAATAGTTAACCATTTAAAATTCCTCAATACAAATTTTTCTAAACAAAAATATTGGAATAATAGACTGATGTGCACTGGCGTAGGAACCGGGGGAACGTGTCCCTCAAATATTGAAAAATGCGGTGTGTCCAGTCTATGGGTGTGTCCCACCCATACAATTAACTGTACATTTGGAACTTTTATTTTTAAAGCGCGACAAAGAAGATATCCGGTTTTGCCAGCAAGTCAAACTCAGAGTGATAGTTAGGTTAAACCCTTAAACCTGGTTAAAACTTCCATTTCATGTTTGAATAATCACCATTCGCTTCTATATTTCACTCACCGGAGCATCTGATAGAGAGAAGTTAACATTACACTAGAAACGCACCAGCTTTGAACTGGAACCTTGAACTTATGTAATCATGTTACTTATAATATCACATACCTTTTTTGCAGTTTGAATGAATAATAAACACAGCAGTTTGAACTCTTCTCCTCTTTATTATATATCACATATCAGATCACTAACTCCAAAACGCGCGATCATACTTAGTGCGCACGACCCATCTACGGCAAGCCCCGAGGGAAAATACATTGCATACACGCATACAACGAGCGCTAGTACATCATTACCGGTTTTATAGTAACATACTTTGTTTGATTATGTCATTTACAATCCAAAAAAGTGTGTTATAATAATAATAATAAAAAAGATTTTGACGACAGTTGCACTGTATTGAGACAGTTGAGAAATAATTTTTCAACAATAATTGTCATTATTGAACCCTTTCTCTTATTTTGTTTCTGATTTCTCAGTTTTGTCATTATTTTAGCAAATAATTTATATATATATATATTCTGAGACAGTTTGTTTTAAGAAGTTTCAAAGTTAGTAAAAGAGTAAAGTAAAAGTTACAACTTTTTTATTTAAGTAGGCATCTATTTTTTTATTAAGTATTTATTTTGTATTAACACTGTATTAATTTATAATGTATCATTATTGCGTGACATTTGTGTCAATAATCGTCAAGCACAGGTGACTTCACGTAGTGGGACGGGGCCCCAAATCAGACCACCACTGCAAGTACCACATCACCAAACTGTATGTTACTATTATGGTGGTGGGATGGACGTTGATTCATAAGACCTCTTTTTTATTACCATCTTTGAAGACACCTGATGTTAACAAGCAGAATCACGGAAGGAGAAAACTGTAATTTTAAAGTCACCATTATGGGGATCAGTGTGTGTTTTAGTTGGGCTCTTGACCCTTAAATCATTAACTGTAGATGTTGTTTGGCTGTTATATGAACAAATAGAAAAGGTGATTTGATGGTGTTGGTTATGTTTAAACATAATCATTAATTCACAATCATTTGACCTGAATCACTGAACTCTATTTGTTTTTGCGATATTTTAAAAACTAATGTGTTTTTCTGATATTTTTGTTTTAAAAAGTGTGTAAATTCTACTCATTTTAAATGGTTAGCTTTTAAGTAATTAATTTGGTTAATTGTTACTCAATTCTAATTTGTTATATTTAATTAATAATATTGATTGTAATCTGTTGCCTCAGTTTTAATGATTAGATTTAACATATTCAGTTGTATTAATTTTTATAGTGTCCTTTTTTTAGTGTGCTGTAATTACTCACTAGCTGTTCCAAACCTGCACAACTTGAAACACACACAAATATTTTGATAAGGTTTTTTTTCTTCATATGATTAAAGTCAATGCAGGCCAATGTCGGGTTTTCCTGGACCCCATTGACATTCATTGGGATTAAAACATTGCTCTTATGCGCCACAGACGATAAAGTCATTCAGGTTTGAAACAACATGATGGTGAGTATATGATCACTTGTCAGTTGTCACTGATGAATTTTCATCTCAACTATGCCTTTAAGCTTTGGACTTCAAAATATATTTCCTATAGTTTATCTGTGCAAGAAAATAAACCAGTAAGAAATGTTTATTTTTCTTCAGATTGGCGAGGTTTAGCACGGCTGAACTGGACTGAGCTCTGAGTATACATACGTCAGAGAGGTCTGCTGCCTTCCTGAAGTTAAACCCAGATTATGAATGGTTTGGCTTCCTTGAAAAACAGGGCATCCCACAAAGTCAGAGGCCACTCCACGTGGGACTAACTCTTGACCTCCTTGTGAGCAGAGTAGAGCGTTTGAGGGGGTGAAACCGGGAGAAGACTGAAGGTTCTGTCAGAGGTTGTTAGATGATTTAGGATGAAAGATGATAAAATCAACTGTCCCTCTTTATCTATCTCTCCTCATATCCTTCTTTTCGCTGCACCAACCCTTGTGCAAGAGTGCAGCTGTCCCTTTTCTCTCTAAATTTTCTCTGTCAGATTTCAGCCTATAATTAGCAGAAAGGACCTCAGTGACTCCTCACGAATGTGAATAAGTCTGTGCTGTCCAGAACTAATAGAACTAATCCCCCCTCCGCTCCGCCTGGACATCACTGGGCTGACAGGTTCACAAGTGTACACTGAGTGTGATTTGGTTTCTCAACACCACTACATATCCACTTAAACCCCAGCACAGTGTACCTTAGCAAGCCCCAAAGCCACAAATCACTGATCAGTTACAGACTCACATGCTCCCCACAAGCTTTGATAAACAGCTTTATGCACTGATTTACATCTGTGCTAAATGGTTATCAATTTTAGCAAGTGAAAGTTATGTTCATAATGAAATACAGTGACAATGAATAATATACAGTAACAGACATAAAAATAAGGGAAACATTCTATTTGAGAAAACTCGCATGTGAGGTAGTAGGTAAAAAAAATGCTTTAAAAAACTTTGAAATAATGAATGTTTGCCATTTTTACATAAATAAAATGCTACAGTCAAAATAACTAAGATACATATACGGTGGACAACTGTAAATAATTTAACATCCCAATGCCTGTCAAATACTGTCAAAATTATGTTTTTACCTAAAAACTATGAATTCCAGTATAATTTATGGTGAAAAACAGTAAAAGGATATTCCCACTCCAGGTGTGACAGTACCAACACTATCTCACGCCCAATTCGATACAAATTCGACGAATGATTAAAACAGTGTCTAAATTCGTACTAATTCGTACAACCTCACTCGTACGAATTTGTACGATTTGTCCAAACCCACATGATGGGTAGGTTTAGGGGCGGGGTCAGGGGTAGGTCATTCGTACGAATTCATACGAATTGGCCAATTCGTAAAATATGTACGATTTAGCAAAATCGTACTAATTCGTACGAGTGAGGTCGAGTCCACTTTTTAATCATTCGTCGAATTCGTACGACTTGGTCGTGAGATCGGGCAGGACAGTACATATTACATCTTAACTATTGCTTGCTTCTCATTTTTATCAGTAAGGGTGTTGTGTGTCATTGGTGGTGTTTTGTCTTTATGTGTGACACTAAATGTGCACAATGTATTATATTTTGGCTATGTTTTATGGACAGACTGCTTGAGAAACTTTAATTCTGTGACTTTCAAATGTGCCATCTGTATTATTATGGTGGTTATCAGTGCATTTCAGGTGCAAATATTTAGGCACCAATATGTCATACTGAAAGATTGTTATTAAAAAAACAATGCAGTCTATATATCAAGCTTGAAAGTTAGTGTAAAACTTAATTGTTTTATTTTGCTAATTTTATTTATATCATTATAGCTTGCAAGCAAGCTAAAATAAAGCTGTGAGAAAAAGTGCTTATTTTTGTTTATTCATTCATTCAGTCTCACATTCAGCTAATAGTCATAAACTTAACTGAAGGTCAGTAAGGTGATCAAAAAAAATCTGAAATCCTACCACAGCAATTTCCATTTTAAATACAAATGTGTAAGTCAGCGTGAACATTTCGACAAATGCAGCAAGCATTTCATATGCAGTAATATTTCTGTTGAAATGTGATATTTATCCCTGTGTAAACCGTGTCATTCATAACATTACAAAGTCATACTTATTTTCCCCTTTCTCACACTTCGTTTGGGAATTATCCAGCGTTAGGATGGCTTTCTTCTGTTCCACGGGCTTTGTGTGCTTTAGCCGTGTCTCCTAAAGCCTTAAGCTTCGATTTCTGCAGCTAAATTTCACATTTCTGCAAGCAGATGCAGTTATCCACCATGACAAGCAGCGAATGTAGGCTATTTTATCTTGCATTCAGTTGCCTTTACCCAGGGTTATTTTAATAATAAATGCAATTAATGTACTAATGCAAACGGCTTCTCAACTGCTTGGTTTGTGTAGGGAGGGAGCAATGTCTTTTAATTCAGGATAGCCTGGCATGGAATGGTATGTATATGTATATATCAAATGAGACAGGGAAAAATAGGTCATGATACTTTAACTGACAAGTTCATATGGAGAGATCTGTACCATGGCAACCAAACTTTGGTTGCTAGGCTAACATGAGCAGTTGGATGGGACGGCTGATTTTCCACAGTGACTGTCTTAAATCTCCCCACACGATTAAGAGGGCACAGCGAGATGACTTGGCACTGGGAAAAAATGTATTAGATTCAGGGGACGATCAATTAACTGACGTCAGCTGGAGGGTGAGAGCAAAGGTTGAGCTGAAAATATAGCCGACGTTTTTTTTTCCTCAATAAATCGTCTGTGGGCGTGTAAGAGCGTTAGGAATGGCTGAATATGTCAAGTGGACGGGTCCAGCACTCTGATTAATGTGACAGAAGTCAATGCTGAAATAGAACATCAAACACACATCACAAACAGCAGATCATTCCTCTCTTCTGGGAGAGAGAGCTCTGAGGATACTATAAACAGACGTTATTGGTGAAAGACACACATGAGATGAGATTTGTACATCTGTGAGAGTCAAACTGTGCAAATCATTCAGGTGTGGATACTGCTTTCATCTGCCAACAGCACTCTTCATTCATGTGATTTTTCAATAAGTTATGATCTGTTACAACCGTGTATTGTACATGAAGTGACCTGACAGTTTAAAAAATATATATTTTGTTGGCAGTATACCATAAATAAATAATACAGCCATTGAGGCATTATGGAGGGCTTGGTCATTTTATTAAAAGTTAGGCCTACATGCATTATTCAATATTCAAATTAAGTGATTAAAATCTGTTTACTTTACAATTAAATCTGTGAAGTAAAAAAATACACGTACTGTAACCTACTGTAATCCACACAAATCCAAAACACCATTATAGGATAATTAAAACATTTAAACAATAAAAATTAAACATCTTCTTATTTAAAATTGAGGATGCCCATTTCCCTATAAATTAGTGTGATACATGTATATAAAATAGTTTTTGAATACATTTTAACAATATGTTACTGTAAAAAGTAGGTATTCATTAACATAATAATCTAATAAATGACAATGTTCAAATATAATATGATATTTATAATATATATTTAATACAAAATATGAATATATTTATGATCAACTTATCAGCGAGTCTTCACTGTAAAAAAAATATTTTTATGATTTGTAATCACAACATTTTTCGGTAACACTTTACAATAAGGTTCATTTATTAAACATTAGATCATGCATTAACCAACATGAACTAACCCTTTGTTACTGTATTTGTTATTCTTTGTTAACGTAATACAAATCTATCTGTTCATTGTTTGTTCATGTTAGTTCACAGTGCATTAACTAATGTTAACAAGATTTTAATAAAGTATTAGTAAATGTTGAAATTAACATTACCAAAGATTACCAAAGAGCCACAGCAAAACCGACTGGAATAAGAATTGGCTTCAAAAGCATTCAGTATATGTGGCTTTGAGCGGTCCAATACCGTAAAATTAGCACCTTTACGGAAAGATGTAAGCGTCTGGACAGGACTCAGCCAGAGAATTGAGGGATTTTTTGGCAGCTGCTGAGGTAGCGGTTAATGATTGAGCTGATAATATTTCTGTCTTTATTGACCTGTCAGTTCTTATCAGAGACTTTCTCTAAAAACATCTCTCGCCTTTCAGCGCCACTCTTCAGAAGTTGAGCAGTGGAGGAGGCTGCCACAGGGGTCAAAGTTCAATTGAATTGTTCTGAATTGGCAGAAGAAGATTTAAAGAATATACAGTTTGGAAACATGAAGAAATTACAGCATACAAGTTTAACAAAACTTCTGACCCAGTGCCAGTGACTTCATTCTTGTATTGTGCTCTTAAAACATCTTCAAAAAACAAACAAAAAAAAAACTTTAGTTTAGGTTTTTGAGTGTAGACTAAAATGAACAAATGTATCTAATGGTACTTAAAATCCATTGAGGGCTACTCATGTTGACAGGTCCAAAAGTGAAGACATCATGCAGATACAAATGGCTCAAACCCAGTATACGGGTTGCAAATCCTGACAACTTTGCGCATGAAGTTCAGTTCAGTTTTAGTCTCCAAAATAAACCATCATTCCTTGGCCAGCCCTCATGCTTCATAAAGACCCAGTGTAGTTATCACCTAAAGTGTGAACCCACTGCTCACACTGTGTTTTATAAACAACAAGGCACTGCCAAGTATAACACACACAATTCCAACTATTTACTATAAAAGATTTGATCTCTGACAGTAAACGTAAACAATATCCTGTCTGCCAAAGGGAAAAAATAGCTCTCTGGCAGGTCCACCTTTGTCCATCTCACTTTGACTCACGAGGGGAATGTGCAAACTTCTCTATTTACGAATACTTTTCTTCTTTCCTCACTGAGTTTTCAAATTTTGCGATTTCAGGTGATGCCAAGACACCAGATGATGCAATCGTACAATATTGTGAAATATTATCTTTAAATATATTGTAATATTTAACATTGCGCATGTGTTGCATCTGCTCAACTGAATACATGCCATTAACTAACCACATAATGTATAAGATATTACTGCCAAATGGACATTACTTTGACAAACTATCTGACTGATAACAGAACATTTCTAATTGTAACACTGAAACAAGCAGTTTCTGTAAAGCTGCTTTGAAACCACAGTGAAAAGTGCTTAAAGGGTTAGTTCATCCAAAAATGAAAATTCTGTCAGTAATGACTCCCCCTCATGTTGTTCCAACTCCTTAAGACATTCGTTCATCTTCGGAACACAAATGAAGATATTTTTGATTAAATCTGAAAGCTGGATCACTCCTTTATAGGCTTGCGTGTATATGGTACGTGTTTTCGCATGCATATGATACACAATTTTTGCCGTATAATAAGTATGAACAAAGCCCACCCCCATTCCACCTAAACCTACCCTGGGGGTTTACAGTGCGTAGCATATGCACACACAAAAAAATCATTTTTGGCATATAAACGCCATGAGAAATGACAATCGTGGTATAGATACGCACTTTCATGAGATTGTGTTGGTTTATCAAGCGACGAGAATACTTTTTGTGTGCAACAAACAAACAAAAATAACGACTTTATTCAACTATTCATTTTCTTCTCTGTGGGCCTCGAGGATTCACGTAGTGAAACTATGCAAAGCTTCTAGGTTGAACGTCACACGCATCACACACCTGACCAGCGTTGGCCAATCCCAGTCTACGTGTAATGAGTCTACGTGTAATGTGCAACACAGAAGCTTTGCGTAATTTCCCTACATGAAATCTCACGGGCCACAACAGTACAACAGAACCGGAAAACAATACAATGCTGAATAAAGTCATAGTTTTTGTTATTTTTGGACCAAAATGTATATATGCGATGCTTCAAAACATTTTAACTGACCAGCCCGTTCTCATCCTTTAGCGTCATATAGGTGACGCTATATGACAAAACGGCACAATACTACGCACATGGCACCCTTTATCGTTAATATAACACGCAAACTCAAGGCGTCAAAAATCCTTTAGCGTGAACATGAGACTACCTTACCCTACCCCACACCTAAACCTACCTATCACAGTGCGTGTTACATTAACGATAACGGGTGCCATGTTTGTATAGTATTTCTCCGTTTTGTCATATAGTGTCACCTATATGACGCTAAAGGATGAGAATGTGTTGAACTGACCCACTGGTGTCACATGGACTACTTTAATGTCTTTAAAGTAGGACAAGGACAGTACCGTACATACATTTTCAATGGAGAGACAGAAAACTCTCGGACTAAGTCTAAAATAAACTGTTTTCCGAAGATGAATGGAGGTCATGTGGGCTTGGAACGACATGAGGTGGAGTCATTAATCACATATTTTTCAAATGAAAAAGGTGGTACTGAAACTAGACACTAATATAACACTAAATTAAATACCATCCATTATTTTTGGTACCCAATTGTCTCTAGTGATAGTAGTTGTGAGATAAATGTTTCAAAAGTCATATAAAGATGTCCATTTCTAAAAATATACACTGTATCTATGCGTAATAAGTCCATGTTGGTATCTGAACAGACTGAACTTTCCTTGATATCACTGCAGTGGTAAACAAACATTACCAAGCTACATGACTGAAGAGCACCTCCAGCCTTTGTTCCTGACACCATACAATGTAAACGATGACCCCTGCGATCAGCTCCCACCCCTTTGTGCTGAAGCCAGAGTTCCACAATAAATCATGCAGGCCAGAGATTGCGGTGCGCGATGTGGAATCTTCATGTGATGTGGTGATATCTAGAACACGTGTGCTAGGTGCCCTCTCACATGCCAAGAGAAGATTCTGTCTCTTCTTTTAGAACATCCACTCACCCGGACCTTTAATGTGAAAAGCTCTTGCCGCTGTAATTTGTAGCCTGCTGAAACTGTCGAGAGATTCAGTGTAGAAAAAATAGAAGGTGGAATGTACTCAGAGGTTGGGTAAATATTCAATACATTAGTGTAGTTTTGAGGCATGACCCCATAAATGAACGTTCTTAATCCATGCTGAAAAGAATTGAGCATGAGTAAGTAATGAGCGAGTAAGTGAATTGACAACTACAGGGCTCATGCAACTCAAAAATAAAGTTATAAGAGACTTCGAACCTTAAGATAGTACAAGCTGATGCTTGCTCAAATTAAATTGCATTTACCTTGACATCTGTGCTGCAAATCTGTGTTTGATTCTAAAGGAATTCAATTGGATTTTGGAGAGGACTGTGGAGGCCACTTTCACATTTGAGGAGCGAGCTTAAGCTGATGTGTTGTTTTTGGGACATTGTGATTAATTCTGATGGAGGCAGCCATGGGCCTTTGTTTGTGTGCTTATATAACAATATTGAATATTGTTCATTTTACTTTAAATGCCTCAGCCAGGGGTGTAGAAGCAATTCTGAACCTGGGGGGGCGGGACATTCAATGCTAGGGGGGTCTGAGGGGTTTAATTTTGGTTTAGTCTTATTTTCCTTACCTTGTCATTCAAGGCCAGGGCACTTTTGTACATTTCTGGAACTTTTGCGCGCTTCCACATCCCGTGCAACTACAGATGTCCCAGGAATATATTGATGCCGATGCGTACATTTATCCGTGTCACCTAGATGCGCATGCGGGTGTGCGATGCCGCGATCATGGTCGACTGACGACATAAGCAGCTGAAGAATACCGGCCGTTTTTCAAAATTGAATTTTGTATTTTAAAGTTGCAGAATGGATTAATTGGGACAAAACTTAGATTTTGAAATGTGGGGGGACGTGTCCGTGACCAGATAACCGATAATTCTTTATTTTTGAAAGTCGATAACCGATATATCGGCCGATAAATGTAAATCCAAATTTGTGTGTAATTTTTGAGAGCCTGATTACAAAAACAAAAGCCAGTAAAAGCCACGTCCCAAACACATAATTATGATGTTCTTATTTTAATTTTATGTAACCGATATTACAGACTGAACCATATTTCCCTTTTTGAAGTGATTCCAATCATATTTCAAGCAATTCAAAGCCATTATGTTGAACAGTGCGCATATGAAGAGTCTCAGCTGAAGGAGATAATACACTATATCGGCTTTAATATATCAGACAAATTTTCCTATTGGGCCGATAATGAGAACATTAAACCAAACATTAAACATTGAACCGATATCAGCCGATACCGATATGGTGGCCGATATATCTTGCAGCACTTATAATTATATTATAATTTATTTCTGTAATGGCAAAGCTGAATTTTTGAAGCAGAAACATACTATATGTCTCACTGTCAATTTTCATTAATTGAATGTGTGCATTCTGAATAAAAGCATTCATTTCTTTAAAATAAAAAAGTACAGTTTCTGATAAACTGACATATGACCAATAATCCCCACACTGACTCTCACAATCGGCTCACTTCTGGCTATCACGACCGTGACTTTAGCTCAGCAGCGTCACTGGCTAATACTCATCTCCCCCATCATCACTCAACACCAACACTGAAGCACAGTAATTACCGGCCCTAAACTCATCTCCACTCAGACTTCAGACTGAGACTGTCCACATGCAGCTCTAAATCCCAAACCAGATGTCACAGTGTACATCTTACTAGGTATCTGCATATCAAATAACCAGCCAGAACTATCTGTACCAGGGACAGCAGAAAGGTCATTGCATTTTTGGAGTTTGAAGTTCCCAATATTATGAGCTGATGGCTGTGGTCATTCAGTGGCCGACTGACTGGATAGCCATCTTCATTAGTTTTTAATGTAGACATATTTTGGTATTCAGAGCATATTAATTAAACAGTGTCATCAGAGTGATACCGTCTGAAATAAATGTAACGACCTGGTGACACATGTATGGTGTAAACTATTAGAAATGTGGCACCAGGACAGAGAGAAAGATATCCTCCGATATTAGATTACATTAGCCTTCTCTCAAGTACAGCGATGATCACATTGTGCCGCGGCCTTTTTTACTCTGTGCCGTAGTGCTCATCTGTAACCAATGGAGTTTTAATTATGCTGTTTGGATTTAATTACGCTCTGCGTTGCATGCCCGTAATGTTATCTCTACAGTCTATCCATTACTAATGAGATTAAAAAAAAAAAATGCAAGCCAGCATAGTGACAGTGATGCAGAAAATATGTCCCTGACCGTATAGCTTCTCGGTAGGGCACTGCGCATCATACAGAAGATGAGAATATAGCAATTTGTCAAGCTGAACGTAATGAGTAACACCTGCTTCTCAGTAAAATGATGTACACAACCAAGTCACACACTGTATGTGGCCGCATACAGCGAGGGTCAGTCGCATTCTCTTGTGACAGAGAACACAGGTGCCCGTTTCACTCAAGCCCAACTATGATAATCCCCACATCCCATGCCAGTTTGTTCCAGCATCAGCTGGCGAGACTGAAGACCTTGCATTGTAACAAGACAATTACAACAAATTTACCTTTGACTTACACGCTGCATCCATTCTAAGCATTTTCTGTTGAATGCACTCTTGTGTTGCAGCTGGTTTTAGGTTGTGCAATATAAGCCGATAAGTTGGGCTATAAATGCACAGAGAAAAACAATTAATGCAGAATGAATAGATTTTTATCAAAGATATATGTTGATCATCCTGCTTAAGAAGAACGGTTTGTCTCATTAAAAGTCTGCTGTTCCTCCTCTGCACCATGGTGCTGAAACCGAGGTGTTAAAATGAGGTCTTGATTTATTAAGTACTAATTGTTGGTGTGAATGTCACTGCTCTAGTCTGGTGCGGGTTACTGACAGTCTCCACTGAGTGTGAACTTTTAGCGGCTGGCAGATTCATGGGATGAACCCCTGCTGAGGAAAGAATATTTTTGAAAAGTTGCAAAGTTGTTGCCACCACTCGAAAATCGCCCCTCGCGTCCTAGGGGGTATTGTTTATTTTTTTCACCTCCAACAGGCTAGTGATTGATGAGAGGGGGGCTGTCTGTAAAAAGAACAGAGAGATAGAGTGGGGAAGTGAGCAGGACAAGGAGGTGGAAGAGAGGAACAGGCCTAAAATAAGTCAGTCATGGGTTTCGACTGCTCACAGGTCAGTGGCGAAGATGTGTTCACAAGCCATCGCATAGGCCACATAACAGGACATTGCTGGAGGCCCAAAAAAGAGGGGCCCGCAGCTCTATTTCTGGAGCAGAAATTCAGCCATGGACACGCACTGTCAGCTCATGATGGATCAGTGAGAGGAGGCCTGGGATGGGTGGGCAGCAGGGTTATATTATTGCAGCACTGGGGTTTTAGGGACAACATTTCACCAAGCATGCACAGGCCCCGTTCATGGAATAAACTGATCATTGGACATCTGTGCTATTACAGCTTTACTAAAAGAGTGTGATCATGTCAGCAACCTGTGTAAAATTAGCTGTATCATGTGTGAGTGTGTGTGACCGAAATGTTTTAAACCGCTTATACTGTAAATCAACATGATGGAAAAATGCAGAAAGTTTTCTGTGAGGGTTGTGTTTAGGGGTGGGGTTAGGGGATATAATATACAGCTTGCACAGTATTAAAATAATTATGTCTATGGGAAGTCCCCATAGACATAATTATTTTATAATATTATTTTATTATTTTATAAGAACATAAAACCCCAGCGTGTATGCATGTGTGTTTGATCTTATATCATATATATATATATATATATATATATATATATATATATATATATATATATATATATATATATATATATATATATACTGTATATGTATACTGTATATGTATATATATACTGTATATGTATATATATATATGTATATTTGTAATCAACAGAGGTGGAAAGTAACAAATTTACATTTACTTGCGTTACATAAGCGAGTAGTTTTTTGTGTACTTCTACTTTAAGTAGTTTTTAAAATCTGCACTTTTACTTTTACTTAAGCGGATAGTTCACTTTGGAATAATTTTTTTAATATGTTTTAGATTACCTCAAGGGCATCCAAGATGTAGGTGTCTTTGTTTACCACGGTGTTTTCAATTTTGATATGTTTAGGTTAAAGCTACACTGTGTAACTCTTTTAGTTTATTCTTAGCTAAAAACACTTCGTTTTTTTTAAAATATATGTGCTCATTAATGTATATTTACTTCGTTCAAGTAATAAAGTATTCTCGTGAGTGTATAATATGCCATTGAAAATACATACGGGTATGGTGTTCTAATGTCGGTCGCCATATTGCCCCTCCATCTTGAAAGTACATTAGCCAAAGAGGGACATACCCATTAATTCAAGCTTCGCCTTTCGAGTTTACGTTTGAGTTAACACTCATGGATGAGGTTCGAACTGGAAGCCATGTTAATCTTGGACTACATTGGCCACCGTAGGAGTTAAAACGAAATCGGAATTGAGAGGAACAGAAACTAATATTCACTGGATGGTCATAAACCTTTTCACCGCTAGATGGGGGTAAAAATCACACAGTGTGGCTTTAAACCGTTCTTGTCAGTCAGTAGATGTTTATGATCTCTCGCGCGTATACGTCACTCATTGTTTACACAGAGATTTCGGAAGTTTTACCTTTCACTGTGAAGATCTAAACATATTTAGATATACAGGAAATTTGCAATAGAAGACGATTTCGATATATTAACAGACAACGTTGATTTTTTCGCAACCGCTCGAGAGATCACTTCCGGCGCTTGCGCAGAGCCGAAGTCGCCCGTGCCTTCAGATCACTTGGACGTGGCTCTAGTTACAAGAGGCAAAAACTATATAAATACTGTTCGTTTTCTCACACAAAACACTCGTTTCGTGTCTTTAGGCCATCAATGTGTACTTACATTTACGAGTCATTAAATCATGTTTAATTTGGACTTCTCTGTGCATGCTCTTTGAGGTGGACCCCATAAACCTCCATTATATGACTGACAGGCCAGAATGGTTTGACCTAAAAATATCAAAATTGAAAATACTATGAAACAAAGACACCTATATCTTTGATATGTTTTAGGTAAGCTAAAACATATCAAAAAATGCCTCTTACAATCCAGCATTTAATACTCTACAGAACATCATTCTAAAGCCTGAGTCTGTCTCCCAGCTTTCTCCTGCACAGCTGCAGCAGCGGGTCGAGTGCGTTCTCCAAGACTGAGCCAGGTTTGGAATAGCAGTGATGACCCCTGGAGTGAAAGTCTGCAGATCCCGTTACGACCCCCTTCAGCCGTCCGGCCATTTGATTTATTTATCTGCTCAGAATTTACAGCTTGTGAAATAGTCTCAGTTAACAGCACAGAGCGGGATGGGGCGCAGAACAGTGCTGGGGGCAGGTGGAACAATAGAGGCCGCTTCACGGGAGGTGCAAGATCAACCTGTGCGCGTACCACAATTTGCAGCTGGTGTATGCGTTCCTCATGTCTGACGCACCTCACTCAAGGAGGGGAGTATAAATCCAGTCTGTAAGGAGGAGGGGACGTGTCACATAACTGGTTGTCGTTTTTTAAGACGTGAGGAAACATCACCTGGCTTGATTTCTTTTTGAAATACAGCAATTCCATGAAAGCTTGAGCAAACATTTATAGATAAGAGCACACTGGGCTTTATTAGTACCTCTGACCTCTACAAAGCTTCAGCTCTGGCAAAAACATACTGTAATTTTTTAGGATATGTCTGAAAATGGCATATTTGTGCCATTCAAATGCTCAACACTAGTGTTTTCAGGAATTTTCCAAAAGTTTCTCAGGCAGTTTTCAAGCATTTTCCAAAAGTAAAATCATTTTACTGTACATACTGTGTGGAAAACATAATAAAAACTCACTGAGATGATACCAAGAGAGAGACCAGACATAATTAAGTTATCATGCTATTCTTCCAGCACAATAAATGAATAACAATATATCAAAATATCCCACCAATTCCTGGTGTGTTCAGGTCACACTCAATCAGAGAATGGGAATCTACGTCATGGCGCAGTGCACTCTGGGTAGTGGCGGCCATATTTTAGGACACGGTTGTCGTTACTAAGGTAAACAAACACACATGGACCGTGCGAAGATCAAGCACAAGGTTCTCTACCGAGATAAGCTGAACAAGGAAGCAAAGGAGCGCTACTTAGAGAAAATAAAGGCAATTAACGTGCTCGATCCGTACAAACACAAAGAGTGATGGACTGATCTGAACAAGCTACCGCAAACAACATTTCCTGGCATGTTTTCTTACCTTGTTTGTGGTGTGAGCGCATATACATTTGAGCCAGACACACCTCTCTGAAACCAACAACAACACTGCAAGTTAAACTCTGCGTTGATTATAGCTATTTTCTTTTTTACTTAGGAAACATTTTAGATAAGTTGTTTACTTTTATTAAATGTAATTTCCAGGCGAAACGCTGTTGTTTTTATTGTTTCTGCAATGTGTCTAGATTAGTTTCTGTAATAAATCAGAATCCGGTTTATTTCCAGGCTTTCACATACGAGAAGTTTACTATGGTATATGCTTAACTGTACACATAAACATACATAAAGAACTAGTAAATAGATCAAAAGTACATGTCTACAAAAAACATACTGCAGATTTGACATTTCTCACGCAACCTCCATGTCCAAAAATCCCACAATGCCTTGCGTAACTGGGATCCGCTGACATCATGTTCCTATTCTCTATTGCATGAATGGTCAAAAGTGCAATTTTCCTCTTGCATCTTTGCAGGAAGGTAATATGAAGATTGTACAAAGTAAAAAAAAAATAACAACACTGAAAATGGATACAGATATAACCATAAAATGCTTCCCATAACTCGAACACCTTTGTTTTCAAAGTCCACACTACTATGTGAAAACATCATTTTTAATTTACCCACTGAGGAGAGCAACTTCAAAAAGCTCAGTTTTTGCTGGATAAAGACGTCAGTGAGGACAGAAGACCAAAAGTAGAGAAAAAGATGCATTTTCAAATGTATCCGTATTAATGCAGATTGCAGACATAGCCTTAAAGTTTAAAGTGCCCTTGTTATGCTATTTTAAAGGCTCCTAATTTAATTTTGGAGTCTCTGTGCATCGAAAGTCAATAAACTGTTTAATTCTCTCATAATATACATTGCACATCACCACATTTTTCAATGATTCTCAAAGGACTCGTTGGATGAATCAGTCACTGTATCCCTCCTTTCAGAGTGTATTTTCTGGTAATCAATTGAAGACATAAAATATTATCTTTTAATATATTAAATTTTAGATTATTGCTTTTAAATTAAACATGCTGCACAACTGAACTCTATACTGTAAAAATTACAACATGGAAGAAATGTTTTTATTATTCCTTAAAAAATTAAGTTTTGATAATGTATCATTATTAGTGTTAGTAGTATTATTATTACATTGAGACATCTAAATTCTACTGTACAATATTTGTCAAGTTAAACCAAACATTTATTTTGACGGGTTGCCATGAAGACCTTTGAGTTTCCGTGTATAATAAGACAATAGTGAAACTGTTAAGACATAGTGAAACTGTTAAGACAATAGTGAAACAGAAGTTCATGCATTCATGTTCTCATAGAATGTGGCGGCAAGGACTGAAAAACACAGCAAAAGTCATGCGTGCTTCAGTGTGTGGTAATTGAAACTGCACATCTGCACCATTCATTCACACAGATGCACACAGAACATGCAGGAATCATATTAGATACGTTAGATTCGTAATAGATTCGTTATCAGGTACCGAAATTTGGTCCAAATAAACTGGATCCTGACCCATATTTCAAAAGCAAGCGTTTTGCGAATCCCACACTGAACTCTGAGATTTGAGTAGCAGTCGTCAGTAAAATGACGTGTTGTGGGCTGGTCAAGTTGTTCACGGGCGGGCATTGTGCAAATGTATCTTCTAGTGATGTAGAACTGTAAAGCAGTAGGATGACTCGTGTAGCTCAGAGTCGATTCTTCTTTTGGGAGACAATATCTTTAACTTCGACATTACAACTTTGCATGAAAACTGCACACTGCATGAAAGGGAATATTCGAAAAACCATTATGGGGCACTTAAAAGCATCAAATATACACAGGCACTCCTGTCCCCTTTTTAGTTCTCCACACTGTGGTTTGTTTTGCTCTAAAACCCAGGTCATTCAGAAGCATAAGCACAAAGCTTGTAGGTCTGTCAGTGCGTGGGTTGTAAAACACCCCTCCGCATAGCAGTGCTCTTCCATTTTCTTCACTGATATCACACTTTCCAAATGAATATCTCCTTAATTAATTATAACAAACAGGTATGCCACATGAAAATTTTCCATTTGGTCAATGGGTTCATTTTTTTGTATTTGTTGGATGGGTCAGAGAGTGCCAAAGAGAGGGTGTGACAAACTCTTCTTTGACTTTGTCCTGTTGTGAACTAGGCTGAGGTGAGTGTTTGTGCTGGTGGTTGTGGTCTCGGCGCTGCGGGGGCCAAAGGTCATAAAGACTTTTGCCTCATAAATGTCTGCTCTGTGCCTGCAGGTCATAACCTCATGTGGCGGTAGGAACGTCTGACTCCATGCATATATTTTAATGTAGTGGCTTTCACTGTTAAATATTTGTCTTTCTGTGCTGTTTGGCAGAAAAATTATGCTGTTTGGGAGTTGAATAGCTGAACTGGGGATGAAGCATTTGAAATAACAAAGTACCCTGTGTTACCATATATGCCCCTGATCTGCTGGCATGAAGAAATGCTTTATAGTTTTAGTGTGAAACTGGGACTTTTATGATGAAAATGTTCAGCAATATTTTATATAGATCTTACATCAATAAACAGGCCAGCCAAAATAATAGTGCATATGTTCTGTAACAGCCTAAAAATGCTTTCAGTAGTAATAATAATTTTATTGCATAATAATAATAATAATATAGGTTCCAGCATCCCTGCAACCCCGGATAAAGCGGTTTGGACAATGGATGGATGGATAATAAAAATAATATTCTGACACAATTAAAGATGGCATTACACATTTTAATTAACCTTATTTTCTTAATAGACACATCAATTTGTTCTCGTCACAAGAAGGTAGTGGTCACAAGGGTTATTCTTCTAATAAGACATAAAATGACTCATATAAGAGGAAACAGATATGTCTGATGAAAGAAAGGAGTAAACAAACAACTACCCACCCCAAATGTCATCAACCCAAAGTGGGAGAGAGTTGCAGGGAAAGACTAAAGGGAAACCAAGAGTGGAAATGTCATAAATCAACCGGATTTTAGAATCTGATGACAAACCTAATTCCTGTCTGAAAAGAGCCGAGCCATCCCCTCCTGACTGTCATCGAAGCCGGCCTATAAACATCGCAGCTGTCAGCCAAACTCGCGCGGCCCGCGAAGGACATGCCATTGTACCTCTCGCATGCTCTCTTCCTGGGCCAATTCTGGAATGGAGGTGCTGCTGAATTCCATTTTACATTTTGTCACATTCAACCCCTTGCTTAAACTCCACAAAACTCCACCCCGAGAACCCGATCCACCAGCCAGCACCTCCAGCCCCCACTTCATTTGGTTGTGTCTGACCATCTGTTGAAGGGCATTACTTCTTTAAAATCACTTCATCCTCCTATTGCTTCTAAAACAGGTTGTGAAAACTTAATATGGAAACATGGGTGATGGTTGGATGCTGAGAAAAGGAAAGGGGGCATATAGTGCTGGGGGAAGGGGGTATACATACAGTGCTAAATGTTACCACTGCGAAAGGTGAGTAGAGGAGCTTAAGAGGCCATTTTCCACTCAACAAATGTCCCCCACTGCTGCCAAACACACTGTGACTCTCTAACAAAGATCATGGTAATGAGATAGGCCTTTGCATTCTGTAATAACTAATACACTAAAATATGATATGACATAAAACTTCAGCTAGAGTTTGAAGAACCAAGTCATAAACATTTGGTCAAGAAAATGGTAAAGTATATAACCTTATTCAGGACAAAGAGAAAGATTATCAACAACTTAAATTAAAAATCCATACAAATATATATATAAAAGAGTCAGTCAGTATCTTGAGCAGAAAATCAGCATATTAGAATTATTTCTGAAGGCTCATGTGACACTCAAGAGTAATTATGCTGAAAATGTAGCTTTGCCATCACAGGAATAAAGAAAATTGTAATGTATGCTGAAAAAGAAAACAGTTATTTTAGTAGTAATAATATTTTACAATGTTAGTTTTGTGGACTAAAGTTTTTTTTTCTTCCAAAAATGAACAGTTGTTACAGTTGATATAGTGTGTTTGTAATGATGTTGATGATTACATGAATTAATAATAAAACATATTTTAATACAAAAAAATATATACTTTATATTAGGCAGGAAGCAGCCCCAGTGACATTTCCCTGCTTATTAGTGACGTGTCACAGCCAATGTAGACGCCAAAGAAATTAGTAAAAAACAAAAAAGCACCCATTGTCACTACAATCGAATGAAATGAGAATCCAACAGAGCCATTCTGTTTCTGTGGACAGACTTTACAGAGAAACTCTTTTTTGCCTCACGCAGCGGAAGTCTAGAGACTCAACTAATTGCTGCTTCCTTCAAGTTAAAGTGGGACATAAATGCTATGAAGAATTATGGCTTGAAATAAATTCGTAACAAACTCCTAGATGGGGGCTTCCACCTCATCAGTTTTTTGGCCTCTGCATTCGACGCGAACACATCATAAATAAGCAGGAGAATGTCACAGGGGCTGCTTCCTGCCTAATTAAATAAACGTGTGCTGTGTGATGATGTGAATGCCTGGTGTTGTGTGTGTACCATATTGCAAATATACACACATCTTGCCACAACACACATGCAGGGGTGGTAAAAGTCCTCGAAAGTTATACTCGAGTAAAAGTATACCTAAATAAAAAAAATTACTAACAGTAGAAAAATTACTATTCAAACATCTCTTGAGTAAAAGTACAAAAGTATCCAATTTTAAAACGTACTTAAGTGGTGAAAGTAAAAAGTAAATATTCGAATTAACTGTAGCCTAAATATCAATAATTAAGCAGATCAATTGTTTTGGGAGTGATATGCAATGTTTTATTTGAACAAATCATAAGACTAGATACAGCAATTAAGAATTTGTTAGCTAGCTGTTTACAAGGCATATTTCAATTTGAAATCACTTGGCTAACAGTAGTAACATTTAAGCAACACTAAAGAACTTTTCATCTGTGGTCCCCCTACAGGTTAGAAGCGGCATTGTCCGTTATCGCTGTCATAAATAATTTAGTCTACCACAGCCTACTGTCGCATGTATGCTCACTGTTTATCCACTGTTTATCCAGCACTGGCTTTAGAGTGAATGATGTCCAACTGTAACACTTGCCGTAAAGCAAGTCAAATTTGAAGTTTTCTTATGTCTCATTTGAACTACAGAAACGCGACCTGATCTGGCAAACTTATAAAGTGTGTTTCTGGCAGATATAGAACCACAAAGCGAAGGCAGAAGTGCCTTTCAGCCTATTGCGACTTGATGAATGTTTTCTCAGATATGAGGATGAAGTTTTGAATCCTAAAATCGAATTCACCCGTGGCAGGCAAAGAAGACATTTCAGCCGATATTAATCTCCCTTGACTTCAGTGAATTTGAACTCGGAAATCTTTGGATCATTGCTGGCAGCGAGAGCTGCCCCTTCACCAGTTTCTGTGGTCAATGGCGAACTGACTACTATGTGAGCGTATGCTGGCAAGGAGCTTGCGCATTCTTCTTTTCAAAAGAAAAACACGTTTTTCATTGGTTTGGAAAGCCAAGCCGGGCATGGGGAAATGAATCAGAGTAAAAAGTAAGCCTTGTCTTTAAAATTGTAGTGGAGGAAAAGTGAAAGTAGATGCAAATAAAACATACTCAAGTAAAGTAACAAAGTATTTTCACTTCATTACTTACCACCACTGCAAAGGTTACAAACACAAACTTCCTGTCTGCATCTTTCTCTCTCTCAATCAAGTCTTGACAACACATATAAGAATAAACCAGTTCCTGATCTCTTAAGGACTAGAATTGAGCCTCGTTTTCAATATAAGTCTCGACAATTCATTGAGCAGATTTAAAACATCAGCAGCAAATACCTACTTTTTACACTTTTAGCATGCAATAAATTAAACCTAACGATGAACCTGAATATTTGATTTATTTGCATCCAAATACATTGTACACCTCATATCCTTCTCCAGTCAAAAGCAATATGGTATTTATCTCTGTTGGATAAGTAGTCACCAGATCTGAAAAGACCCTGAAACGTTGAGCTCAAAAGCCTTAAACTCACATCCAGGCTCAGAGGATGTCAGTCAACAACTAAATACTCTTGTCTAAGCTCAACGCTAATTGTATCCATCATCACCTGCGGTGATCGAGACATCCGGCCAAGATAAAGCCAGATTTTGCCGAAGCCTGGAAAGACCACACTGTAAAAAAAATCTGTAGAAATTACAGTAAAACTGGCAGCTGCTTGTCAGTAACTTACTGTAGATTTAAATTGATGTTATTTACTGGCAACAGTTAAATGAACTTTAAACATTAACAAGTCTTTATCTTTACAGAATAAAACAAAAATAACAGCATCATGCAAAGCATTCTGGGAACCAAAATCTGAAGGAAAAAAAAACAGAAAAAGATTGATGAAGATTTCTGCTTCCCAGAATGCTTTGCATTAGATTGTTATTTTATAGTTTTATTCTGTAAAGACAAAGACTTGTTAAGGTTTAATGTTCATTTAACTTTGAACAAACTGTTGCCAGTAAATATACATCAATTTAAATCTACAGTAAGTTACTGGCAAACTGCTGCATAACTACAGCAATTCTTTTACAGTGCAGCACTAGGGCAAATGGCTGCCATTGTTTCCATTCTCTATCACACCAACTCCATTGTCATTTTTGGGAGGGTGATTGCTGTAATAGCCTTGTAATTGGCTTTAAATGGATTAGAACCAAGGCACAGCAGTCAAAATCTGGACCGCATACAGCTACACCCACCACATCCCCACCAGCTCAGCCCCAGGCTGAGCTGGACACAGACAGTCTCTACATGCCAACTTAATTCAGTGGTGGTTCAAACGGTTGATAATGAAAATGGTGCAGAATGTAAGATATATATATATATATACTTACATTCTGCACCATTTTCATTATCTGTGGTCTGTATTGGCCAGGTGCTTATGCTTAAAAGTTTCTTTAATGACAAGAAAGCCAGTGCTGCCACCACACTGTAACTGCCATTCCACATAATGTATATATTTCATATATATATATATATATATATATATATATATATTAGGCCTATACCATGAATACATTTGTATTACATTTAAATTTCATTTTACTATAATATAGATATTTTGGATACCCTAAACTTAAAGGCCTAACTGAAGTGCCCTGAAATGTCCATCATTATTCATTGTGTTGACGTAATTTGCACTGAAACAGGAAGACAGGATGGGACATATCGTAAGGTGACCATATTTTGATTACCAAAAACCAGGACACTCGGCCCGGCAAACAGATGGGCCTACTCAAATGATACTTCGAAGTTTACTCGAAGATACCTTATTCATTTCAATACATTTAAAGTAGGTTATGCCTCCTATGTATGGATAGAAAATGGTTATATTGTTATATTAAAACAGGACATGTCCTGGGAAAACAGGACAGTTGGTCACCCTAATATATTGAACAGCCCCTGCCCTTTTTAAAAATAGCCAACGGCGTGTAGTTTATATCACAGCTCGGCCAGAGCCGTTGAGCTCAGCAAAGCTGCAGGTTACTCCTAATCTCCTCCATATTGCTTTAAAATATAGCATTCTATGCAGAATTCCAATGGGTCCAATACTTTTTCTGGAATGTGCCGAACTCGCGCAAATGATCCACTCTGTGCTATCATGTCTTGTGTTCTGGGCCAGAGCACAGAGCCTGATCCAACACGATCCAGAGCACGCTTGCATCATTTTAGATGCAAATTTTTCTTTTGAGGAATATAGGAATAAAAGTGCATTCGCTTATAGACTGTCTAATAGATTTATTATTTATGCTGTGCAACAATTTTAACTTGATTGTGCTGCACGTTTTAGAATATTATTACAGAGGCAGCTGACTTTGGAGGAATTTACAGCTTTACTCACAAACTACAATTCCTGTTCATCAATTGATTGAGAACCAGACCCATTATAAACCTAAATATACTCAAAATTGATTGAATTAATTGAAACTGTACTATCAACTGTACAGACTTTGGGGTTAAACATGCTCACGCACGGTTTAGATCTCCTAGTGTGAGTAATTGTGTAGTGTACTCACAACCTGTAGTAGCCAACACGTCAACAACTTATTTTGTCTGAAGGAGACGTGGGCACTGGGCAGCGAGACCGGAAGCGTGACAGATAATTTTTTTTGTTTTCAGGGAACCAGGATTCCATTTGTAACAGACAATTCTCTTTCGAATGGGAACTCACACTGCATCCTGTTTAATTCATCCCTACAATAGGGTTGCATATACAGAATTCACAACAGCGCCTCAAAATAAGCATTTCCTACATGCAAAGGCAGTAATAAATGAGTAAAAGTGAGTGTTGTTTTTAGAGGAAGAGAGAAGTCCCTTCAATTAAAAGAGCGTCTCTCACTGGGGCTCTCCTTACTGCAGTAAATTTAACTTGGCATTCCTTTGTATGGAGCAGGTGTTTGGGATTACCGAGCAAACCCTCTGTCTGAAGAAGGCTTGGGAGGAGGGAGGGTGCACAGAAATGGAAAAAAAAGTCCAGTGTACAGTTGTTGTGGGACATATGAACATAAACTTGCCAGTCCTATATTAAGATTGGTTTCGTCTCTCAAACTAGTCCACAAACAACCTGGCTTGCTAGAAATGTATAGAGGACAACACTGATTAGGTTCAGAGACTTCATCTATATAATTACATTTAAAACTTATTCCACAATATAACATTTCTCTGTTCATGCATTTACAATTGACTCTCCTGCACCCTTTCAGCACCTGCTTTCCGTACCAACAGAACAAGAGTGTAACATGAGGATGCTAAGCTAGCCATAATGTTTATTATTTCCTTTAAAAGCCTGTGACACTGTGAAACAAAAGCTGCTCACTAATTCCAGTCATCCTCCTGCTTGCTGCTGTGGTAATTGAGGTGTTAAAGGGTTAAACTCAAAATATCCTGAGTTATAGAGGCACATGGGTTGCCAAGCAAAAGGGCACATAGGAACACACACTGCCAGAGGGGTATTTTCATGTAGCAATCATGCACACTAACAACTACCTACATTTCATGGACTTAGAGGAGCTTTAAATTGCAAACACAAAGTAGCCCTGCAAAGCCCTATGAACAAAAACCCAGAGGTTTAAGATCTAAAAGGCTGTGCCATGCCATAGGCATAGCAAAATTAGGGCACAGCAGTTTAGTCTTGGCCAGCCTTTAGGCCTGCACTGCCCGAGCATTTTCAGCAGGCTCACTACTATGGATTAGTTGTGCAACGAAATTTGCGACCATGTTAGAATGTCATTTTTACCTGCTCTGGAAGGAGATTAACATGGAGCTTTTTTGGAAAGGTCGGCTTGAAATTTCCATGAAAGCAATGGCCCAGGTGAAGGGCAGAGAAGAATGCACCGGCTGTTCGTCAAACCTGCATTCAGACACACTCCCAACACATATCTATAAGCCTCAACACATAGATTGATGAGCGGCTAACATAGGTGGGGAGGCACTGGCACGGCCTCTGTTAGTTCCAACACTACAAATACAATCTTAAGCCAGCCATCATAGTAACATTTTATGTGACACAAGCATTATAAAGGTGATTTATTGTACACATGTGTGTTGGCAGAATATTACAACTGTTGGGAGTGGGGGGTAGGGGGGTGTCTGGATTAGCTCAGCATTTTCAAGCAGCTTGAACGATGGCTGTTCGCGCTGTCCATCTATCGACCGTTAAACAAACTTCCTGTGAAAATAATGAGTGGAACGAATCAAACTGCAAAATGTGGCACAGAGTCCTAGTCGAGGACTGAGGAGGTACATTGGTTTATAGAGAGGAGAAAAGCGTGCCTAAAGCTGTGTGGTGTTTTTACAGGCCTATATTATTTACAGCTTGGGGATTTACTCAATCGTCAGTGCACTGAACATCCACACGAAACAATTTATACTTGACTACAAATACTTTATCCTCGCTATATCATTTTGCAAAACAAGGTCTAGTCAATCACAATTACAGTAAACATGAATCTAAGACCGCATTTACACTGTAGCTTGATACCCAATTCTGATTTGTTTATCAGTTTGTTTGTTTTTAGCAAGCAGCTTACATCTTCTTATGAAGAGGTCGTGAATTGAGAAAGAAAAATGACCTTGATGTCCTTTTGACATATAAGAGGTCACTGTACTATTAAAACATCCAGTAAATTTCAGAACTCATACTTCCTCATTAGCCCAAAAAATTCTTTCATTGAAAACAAGCTCTAGTTGATGACTAGATGAATAGTTTAGTTTTTTGTCAAATTATGATGTAATAGTGTGATAATGGAGCCCGTTCTCATCCCAAGGCGTCATATACTGACACTTTTGACATTTCGTCAACATCCAACACATATGGCACCCTTTAGCGTCAATATGAGACGCAGATGTATATGGGCCAAAACGCCACCTATGGTCTAACCCTAACCCTACCTCAGAACTAAACCTACCCATAACCGAACAAAGCTCTGTGCGTGTTATATTTACGCTAAAGGGTGCCATGTGCATTGGATTTAGACAAAATTGCAAAAGTGTCACTGTATGACGCCCTGAGGATGAGAATGCGTTGGCGCCAATGAGTCACAATGTCAGAGCAGGCATTACTAACAGACTTTTACTGTACGATATGGACTCGACAGAAACGCCCAGGTCAATATATATATATATATATATACATACATACTGTGCAAAAGCCTAAGGCACATTTGTATTTTCACCCCAAACATTTCTTTTTTAAATCAGTTTTTTCATTGGTTTTAAGCCATTTGTATATTTCGCTGTTGTGTGTCAGTAGGAAATATCAGTTTACATTTCCAAACATTAACTTTGCCATTATTTGTAATAATCAAGGGAGATATTTGTATGGACGAGGGGTCTGACAACAGCCGATATGCTCCACACAGAGATCTGATCTGACCATCATCAAATCCATCTGGGATTATGTGAAGAAACAGAAAAAAACTGAGACTTAATCCAGAAGAACTGTGGCAACATCTCCAACACTTGAAGAAAACTGCAAAGCTACAGTACTGTGTAAAGTTTGAGGCACTTGTGTTAAAATGCTGTAAAGTGAGGATGCTTTAAAAAATAATTTTATACATAACTCTTTTGACTAAATCAAATCAATCAAATCCAAGCAATTTGGAAAGTGCAAGCATGTTGCTGAAGTTCTTTTGGATTTAGTCGGCCTAAGTTTTTTCTGTTTCTTCATTTAATCAGATGGACTTGATGATGGTGAGATCAGATTACTGTGTGATTCATGGCTTTTGTCAGACTCCTTGTGCAAAAATGAACAAAAATTTCACTGGATTGTTGTAAATTAATGGTCTAATTAATATTTGGAAATGTTAACACATATTTTTCATACTGAAACACTACAGCAAAAGATATAAATAACTGCCGAAAATACTGGTGTGCCTAAGACTTTTGCACAGTACTATATATACGTGTGTGTGTGTGTATAGTACATACACAGGGGTTGGATATATCATGTACTGCTTGCATTAGCATGTTAGCTTACTTTGCTCAAAAACATGATCAATTTAAAATCTGCATGTCAAACTAACAAGAAACTGCTTCAAAGTTACCACAGCCTGAGAGCTGTAGTTCCAACAACACAACTTTGGGATGCTGGTTATGAATGTTAGAACTAGGTATCGGGTAACCAGTAGAATCGCTTGACTATGTAGGTAGCAAGAGAACATGCAACCATAGTTGACTAACGATGGTTTTGGGAAATACACCTCAGAAAGAAGGTTTCGCAAGGGATGTGTTTTGACAGTTTGAAATTTCAGCCACAGTCTTCGTACTTGACATATGGTTTAAGGGATGCTTAATTCCGCATCTGTTTCAGCAGGGTCACTAGCAGGATCCATGGGACTAGGCCAGGCCGGACTTCTCTCATTAGAGGAGGAAGTGCCTCAGTGGGGTGTTTTTGTACTCGGCAGGTATGAACCACAGGAAAAAGCGGTCTAGCCCTGGACTCAGCTGTTTCCATCTGGACTTATCGTTTCATCAGAACCACTTGCTTTGAGAGGGTGTTGCTATCTCAAACATCTCTTCTCTTCCCTCAAGAAAAAAAGGTTTAAACACTTCCCTTTGACCTGAATGTCTTCATTTTATTTAAATAGAAGAAACTATCAATGGATTAAATCAGTTTTAAATGGTTTTACTTGTTAGATAAAATGTATAAAATTCCTGTGCATTTGAAGTCTGGGCCTTCAGTGTGATTTACGTATTTAAAGTCGGCAGGAAAAAGAAGTTGCATAGTTTTTTTCTTCTCTATTGTAACATATCTGAGTGAAACAGTTTCTCAAACAATAAAAAAAAATTTAAAAATGTTTTACCCTAACTACACTAAGTAAACACGAACAGAATAGAAGTGGGAGAGGAAGTTATTTTAATTAAATATTATGAGGGCACATGAATTAAAAAAAAAAGATGTGCACAGATAAATAATTTATAATAAATAATGCAATATTTGTATATTATAATATAGTATATCTGTATATAATAAAATTATTTTAGATTTGTATATTATGATATTATATTATATTTGTATAATATTTTAAAAAAAATTGTCTTTGAAAAACGCTGTTTCGTTAAATTAGCATGCAGTACATGACATAATGGACACTTCACACAGTTGCAGAATATGGTTGTCAGTCCTGTATTTGAATGAAAGCCTTAGTTCACACACAGTACGGTTATATCATGAGTGACAACCGAATTCTAGAACCAAACTCACTCCAGTAAACGGGAAACACATCTGTTTCTGGACTCACAAAACAAAACAAAAACACGCTGAATGGAACCACAGTAGACAACTAGTAGTTGTCTGTCACGTCATTTACAGTGCGAGAGAGTCGATCTGCTAAGGGGATTGGGTGTGGTTTCTCTTTCGGTAACTTTCAGCGACTGAAATATGAGCTGTGTGTTATCTGAAAGTTTTAGATCATGTCACTGTTCTTCACCGGTAACTTACCGTTCATGTCAGTTATTGTGTTCTATACGAGATGCTAGACGTAAGACGTGAATGCAACGATAAGGGTCCGACTAGCGCAGGTATTGAAGCTTCTTTCGTTTAATAAAGATTTGACGGAGAAAACATGCGGCTCAATTGACCTTTCGCAAAGACCCCCAACTCCCTTTGGTTACTGTTGCTATGTCCGACAAGCCACGCCCCAGATAGCACACGTACATCAGTCAACAGACGTCTATTTGATGTGCGTGTTTACATCTGGAAGACGTATTTTTTAGAGTGTTTGCTTATCTGCAATACGTCCAAAGGACGTTTCCTGTCAGATGTCAAATAGACATTTAAAAGATGTCTTTAAGATGTAATGATTTAGAATGTATGTTAAATTGACATCTTAAAGATGTCTATCAGATGTTAGTAAACAGCAGAAGCTTTCCAGATGAAGTGAACTTTAACAGACATCTTGCAGACGTACGTGTGCTATCTGGGGCAACTCCATGTTCTCACGGAATGACACGCAGTGAAAAATACATCGGTAAGTTTTGATATGAAAGTCTCAACTTTAATCCTCCAACATTAATCTACTAAATTTCCTGACTGCATTGTCGGACAAAAATGGCGGATGGCGGATTATGATTGGTCAGATCGCCTGTCAATCAAACTCCATGCGAAGGGTCAATAGAAAGCCTAAGTCCCTTCCGGTCACCACCATGGGACCTTATTTCTGAAAAAAATTGTATGGTAGTCAATGTCGAGAGACAACAAATATTTTGATCTCGTTTGAATTGTGCCCTGGATTACACATATGATGTTTGTCAATTTAAAAGAAAGAAAGTTTGATGTAAAACAGTTTGATGTAAAACTGTTGAGGTATAAGTCTGTGAAAATACGTAATTACAAAGACTACAAACCCCAAAGGCACACATTTTCTCTCAATGAATGAAACTAACTTTACTGAAGCTAACGTCTGTATTCTGTTCAATACAGGCCTATGGACAGTAGAACTATTAGAGACTCTGCTGTAAGTTGTTGTGTGAATGGGATAATTCGAGACACCTGTAGGTAAATGCGGTTGCAAATCCCAAAAATTTACACTGTGAACGTAAGTCACTGTCAACTTTGAGAAGCCACAAACAAAAACATGACTGGACTACGTCTGAATGCTTAAGCCAGCCTTGTTTACACTCAAGTAAATTTATAAGACAACTAGAGAAACACTTAGCCTACCGATCAAAATGAAATGAAAATTTGCACAATCAAGGAATCTCCCCTGTTGACTCAATTTTGTACCTCACCTAATGCGTGATTGCGTAAGCCAAGGGCCGCTAGAGGCCCTAGAAAGACACCCACTAGGTGCAAAATAAAACAATTTGAAATCTAATCTGAAATTAGATTCTAATATTCGTACTGTAGCAAAGGGATTCGCTGGAGATCCTGAAGGGGTGGAGCTTAGATCGACACATTTTACTTGTAAAAGTCACTCAATAAAATCTGATTGGATAAAGGTCTCCAACATTTGTTTAAGTATCTACAAAGTCTGTAGGCGGTGAGGCGGATGACATGAGTAGAAAATACCAGAAGATAAAAGCTAATCTAAGCAAAGCAGAGTGAGCAAGAAATAAAAAAAACATCTAATTATTTACAGCACTGTCAAGGAGACAGATAACAGAGGTTACTGAGTGTTAGAAACTACATGTGTGAGTGAAATGCATTAGGCTACTCTGCAATGAGTAAACAAAAATTCTAGACTACGTTTGTAGACTTTGAGAGTGCTGTAACTCCGACATAAAGGTAGGAGCCTTACATCAGTTATTTACAGAAATAACAAGCCAGTTCTCATGCTTAGCTTACATGCTAAAGGGTGTCATATGCGTAGTCTTTCAACGTAATGTCATATGGCGTCACCTATATGACGCCATATGACATTTCGTTGAAATACTACACATATGGCACCCTTTAGCATCAATAAAACACGCAGAACCCAAGGCGTCATATAGGTGACTGGCATCCTTTAGCGTCAATATGAGACACAGACCCTACCCCAGACCTAAACCTACCCATAACAGTGCGTGTTACATTCACGCTATGCCATGTGCGTAGTATTTTGACTAAATGTCATATGGCGTCACCTAAATGACGCCAAAGGATGAGAATGTGTTGAATTACAAGTTTAGTGCTGGTTGAATCATGTGGAAGAGAAACACAAGAGGGCAATAGTTTACCAGAAATCATATCTTACATGGCCATACTTCAAACCAGCTGTGCGGACACTTCCATTTTCCCAATAAAACATCTTTGTTTATATTACTCTTTTTAATTATTTCAGACTGAATTGTCTGCACTCGTTCTGATTTCTATCAGGCTGATGGAATGGCATAACATTTGTTAAAGGTCAATGTCTTGACAAACTGAATTATTAAATACTAATCGTAAAAATGTGTTAAACCAGGCTAACATAGAAATGTAAATATGAATGAAATCTCAACCTATATTCAGATTTCCTAAATGTAGGCTCTACCTGTCCATCCTGAGTATAATATGTCATGGTTCATTTTTACAGAGGACAGGCAGAGTTAAAATTTTGGCAGAGCTTTTATTTTTAAGTACTAGACAAATAAATGTGCATAATTATTGGGAAAAATGTCCAGACAGATGGAGATGTGCCAAATTATGAAATCATGCACTCTTCAGTTGCATATCCAGCCATTACTAGAGTTGCACTTGGAAAACAGGTGTTTCTAATACAGAGAGATGTCTCCACGGTCTTCTACCCCATTTCTGATGAGGATTCAGATATGATATTTCATGGCTGGAACTGAGCACATGATGGGATGTGATCGGAGAAGAAGAAAAATAAAGAGGAACAGAGAGAAAGAGAAAAAAATTTACTCACTTCTGAAGACATCCATGTAATGGATGCTGATTGGGCTTTTAAATCAGTGAAGTCTGTGCCGGGAGAATGAGGACCAAAGCCCAGACATGAGAGAAGTGATCATAAATACTGTAAACGTATTAAGATCAGACATATTAAAACCAGATATGTAAAAATTACCCACATCCAGCGTCTAATATATTCCTCTCTTCCCACTCCCTCTTGCCCCGATTCGATCCCTTTAAACAGGTGGCATATTTATATGCATCACCACAGTGAAAAGGATGAATTTGAGCCACATGGTCTTCTCTTTCTTCTTTATATCAAAGAGAACAGCAGGATCAATCATTTTGTTTTTACACATTTATTTTTACACATATTGACTTTCAAATAATTATTTTCAGTTTCTCTTTATCTCAAGCCCATGATAATAAAGGGGAAATAAGAGGGCATGAGATAGATTGGCACTGATTAGTAAACGCTTTTTTTGTAGGACTAGTAATGGTTTTCAGATTGTGTGGATTAGAACTTCATTTTGATCCTCTTGCTTTCTGTGAAAATGCATATATGGATTAACACATTTTTAATTTATTAAACTATTCAAATATATAGGCTACATAAATATTCACTTTTGTAGGTCCATATGAAGAGTTCAGATGCAAAAGCCTCTAAATGCCATTTGAAATTTTCTTCTAAAATGACCATTTTTATCAAGCTTGTATATTTAAGTTCAGTAATTTCACTTAAATGACAATTAATAGGTAATCTTCATTGCCATTTAAGTGAAATTACTTTACTTTAATATACAAGCTTGATAAAAATGATCATTTTAGAAGAAAATTTCAAATGGTACTTAGAGGCTTTTGCATCTGAACTCTTCATATTTTGATCTGTGATGATTTCTAAACCATCTACTGTATGATATAATTTCAAAACCACAACCAAAAGCAACAAAACATGCTTGATTTTTTTTCCAAGAAACATAAAGAGGACTTATAATGTTTATTTAATGAGCTTTATGTGCTTGGCACTTGTATTTACAGCCTCAAAAGCCTAAAACAACATTTGTTCATTCCTCCCACACTGGTTTTAATTCAACATACACTGGCCATATAATTGCTTAGCATTTAAATATATTCATTTACAAACACTCCAACGCATATACCTTAATTACCTTGTTTTCCTATGGTTTTTATCCACACAACAATTTAAAACCTATGTGCTTTACGTGCATTCACTATTGTTTATATGTTTATGTTCCACTCAGGATATGGTTAAGCCATTTCCAAACCAATAGGCAAAGGTTCAGCATTTCAGTAACAAATTGTCAGAAACACACAGAGACCCTGTTATTACAGGAGGATTTAACTTTGCCATCCTGAGAGAGTCCGGTTTCCAACATCGTATCGCAACCTCGATGACAAGCATTGTATATTATCAACAACAAAAACGTCATCCTGACAACATTTATTCATCACAGTTTTGAGGATGTGTTTAGTTCTGGCTGATGTATTTGTTAATGTTTGACAGTCCATTATTGCTGTTATTATTGCACCAAATATGAATCCTCACCAGAATCCATCTTCTAAAAATCAGACCTCATTTGACTTAGTTCAGTTTCGCACATCACTGAGGTCGGCGGGTCAGCAACAACAACAGTCGAGTTTGAAGAGTAATTTTTAGCTTGTATATCCATTTGTTTTTGACGGCATTTTATGTAAGAGATGAACACGGGTAACACTTTAACTCCATTATAGTCTGATGAGTTATAAGGCAATGAGATGACAATAAGGGCACACTGAACGGCTGGTGTCTCCAATATCACGATGGTAAAATGCTCATGCCAATATATCAGACATTTTGAATAATAAAACTCTGAAAACCCTGTAACACTGAGCAAAAAATTGCAGCAGCTGTTAATGTTTGTTTTGGTTTATTTCACTTTTTCAAGCACTTCAAACCATGTGCATGGACATCTGTGAAGAGGAGCCATACTGGCGGCCGTCACAGCTGCCGGCCCCCTGTTGGCTGCCCGCGGGGTTGCTGATCATGTGCATACCGTCCATGCCACTGTTGGACAGGTATTGACGTTCGGCAAATGCTCCGGCAGAGGAGGAAGAGCACAGTAAGCCTCCCTGAGGCTTCTCTGGGCTGGCAGCCAGGCGCGGTGATGCCGGGAAGTTGTATCCATACAGGTTGTAGGGATTGTGAAGGGAAAAAGCGTTGTATGTGCTCTGCTGCACATGATGATGGCTCCCAGAGAACATATGCGCGGAGGACGGGGATGAGCTGGATGAAGCTGATGATCCAGACCCGGAGCTCGCCCCTGCCTGCATGACGTACTGTAGCTGGGATGCGGGAAAAGAGGCCAGCTGACTTCCATATGCATCCATTTTACCCCGCCGCTACAACCGCTGCTGTTACCAGCGGCCAATGAGGCGTGAGCCCCTCCCTGCATTCCTGCAGCGAGGAGAGAGGAAGTCCTCTGAGGCAAGAAGGAATCAGAAGCCTGGGCGGAGGTTACAGTGCCTCCTGTGGTCTGGAGGCGGCCGTAGGAGCCGTCGGCTAGTCCTCCGTAGCCCTGCAGGGCGGCCATGTTGCTTCTGGCACATGCGGGGTACTCGGACAAGCCCAGGTTACACAGCTGGCTCTCCCTGCAGCCCACATTGAAGGTGTTGGGTGCCAGATGGAAAGTAGGAGGGGAACAGGACGGGGAAGAAGGTGTGTCGCACCGGAGGGAGATGGAGTGCCAGTGCTGGAGGTAGTGGGAGAGGTGCCAGTGCTCCCTCCTGAAAAACACAGTCAGCAAACATTCAGAAACATCCAAACCCCAAAGACACACTGCGGACACACGTTCCAATGCATGAAGAATAAGTGCACACTCAGAGAGAACGGTGAGACAGAGCCGGCTCTGAAAACACACGCACTGTCCAACAATCACACAGAGTGTATCTCTTATTTCATCCCATGGATCACAAGCCGTCGCTGTGGCTCCTTAGGGAGAGCATTTCATCTGGTTACAAGAGAGGCCTGTTCAAACCTGGCAACAAGTGCCACAAATTAACCCATAATGGAGCACATCTCCACAGCGCTATTCAACATAACAAAAACTCTTTCAAATTCATTCTTTAAAATTGTCAAGAGATTTTTGTTTAAAGGGATAATTTATCCAAAATGGAAATCACCTCATTATTTACTCATCCTCATGTTGTTCCAAACCTGTATGACTTTATTCTGTGAAACAAAAGAAGATGTGTTTTTTTGTCCATGTTTTGGACACATTCATTGTTTGGACAGAAAGAGTTCTTTAAAATAGAGTTCTTCTTTTGTGTTCCACAGAATAAAGACAGTCATACTGGTTTGGAACAACACGAGGGTGAATAAATAATGCCAAAATTAAGAATTTTTCATTTTTAGGTGAACAATCTTTTTAACGGAGTTAAAAACTGTAAACTCCAGATCATTCTAAAAACTGAACTAACAGAACCCGAACTAACTTTCTTCTTTGAAGACTTACGTTGTCAGTATGATTGATTGGATGAACACAGTATGCAGCCTGTTTAAATAATGGCTTGCCTCACTCTTGCACATCAGTTGGGCTCATATATGCCTGATTGTGCCATTCAGTTTGACCTCAATATACTATATAACAGTATAACAATAAAACACTCTTCTTCACTCCAACAATTACATTTACATTTTGATTTTCCCTTAAACATCAAAAATAAATACAGTGTGTAAAAAAATATCTGACTATACAATATGATACAATATTTAATGAGGCAAGTGCTGCATTGTACAGCATTGTTTCACACTGTATGCATCTAGCACCGAAATTCACACATTTTGTGAAAAAAGCAGGGTTTAAAGAGGCGATAACCAGAGGTTAAAGCGCAGTATGAAAATCCCATTACATGTCTTGTCAGCTAAAACCATCTCTGGGATACTGTGACAAATGTTGAATTCAAATTTGGCTTCGGTTTGAAAATATGCATGTCTGGTCAACAGAACACTGGCCTTTTTCTCTCAGTGTGACATGCAGCATTTGGGCATATGTTCATAGAGGGAAAACAAAATCACTGGCACATATTAACGGTGAATAAGTTAAACACATGGAACTGAATGATAGATAGCAGTGGGATATCTACCACATATTTCTTTATTAATGAGAAATTGGCAAGCACTCAGTTTGTTGTTTTGAAAATGTAGTCTGGTCTGAGGCTCGGAACGGGTAAGAAACTAAATAATTCAGAACTCTCTTGGCTGAGGCTTGGGCCAGCTCCATATGCGTTCGATAATACAGCTGAGTCGATTTCTGGTTCACTCAACGTGGTTCTGTTCTGTTGGCTAAGGGAAAGACGACCTCGTGGTGATGTCATGTTTTCCCCCTGTTGTCAGGCTGGGTGAGAGAGGCTTCAGCGGTGATTCGAGAACAACTAATTACTCCAATAGATCTGCATGTAGGCCTACTTCTTGAGAGCAATCGGTTTGGGCTGCGGGGGTGGGGGTGGAGGGAGAGTACACGACGAACCGTGCGAGAACTTTAATTAACATTTAATCTGTTTCGAGAAGTTTGTGATGACAAACAGATGTCTACTCAGACAAAATACCATGCTCACATTACTCTGACTTTATGACCAGAGAAAAAAATAGTTACATCAGCATTTGATCATCTGGGCAATAACTAGCTATGAGTAAGAGAGTCAGCTAAAGAGATGATTTTAGCAATCAGACATCCGTCACAGCAAAATTCACAGGAGGACTTTTACTATTGGATAATTAAATCCATCACCATTAATAAAAAGATAAAAACAAAAGTGTTTTAAAAGTGGTTGAAACACCTTGTATGCTATATGTCAAGTCTTCTGAAGTCATAGCTCAGTGTGAGAAACAGGCTGAAACTTATGATGTTATTTACTGATGATTTATAAACTGTCCTGGATACTACTTTACTGGATCACAGAATCAATAGCCGCTTTTCCACCATGCCGGCCAGTATGGATATGGTTTCATTTTTCACTGTGAGAGGCTGATAATAAACCTCTTTAGAATGTAATACAAATGCATCAGTCATTACATAGGTAACGCAACAGTGTACAGACGATATGAGGACGACCAGATACTTCTTTTGATTTTATTATTACTTGGTGTTTATGTCGCTCAAATAGTGCGCTTAGCCAGTTTATTGAGTTGAACCAAAGAACTGGATCATTTCCATTAGTGAGCAGATTGAAAAAGATCTGAAATTGATTTATTTTATTTTTAAATCACTACTACTGACTTTTAGTAATTGATGTTATATTTTGAATGTTTATATATACATATATATTGAATGCATTTGACCGCTTTTAAAGCTATACAATGGTTTTAGGGTGAACTGTTCTTTTAAGGGACTGAGGAAGTGAAATACCATTTGATCTGTCAAACAGATGTATAAACAAGTACATTTCTGTTCAACTCGTCCCACCCAGTGGAGAGCTCCCTATACAAGCTTAGAGTCATTCATAAATCCTCTGTGGTATGCGATTATTGTGGCCACACAGTAACTTTAAAAATGATTTATGAAGCAATATTTTGAAATGCAAAGCCTCTGTTATTCAAGTAGGCATGCTATAAACATCTCCAGTCACAGGGACCATGCACATACCTTGCTGTTTCTGCATGTTCGTGAAGTCCTCAAACGTCAGCGTCCTCACTGGAGGTCTCCAGAAAGCATACGTCTCCATTATTGCCTCCAAACCAGTCCTGCACAAGAGATGGTGACAGAGAAAGCCGGAAGAAGAGACATGAAATGTCAGAGAAAACAGGTGAGATGGTCAGATTATGCACATGAGAAAAATGGGAGAAAAAGAGAAGGGGAGTTTGAGGAAACTGGAGCCCATAAAAAGAGCAGGTTTTTACTGTGCACATAAATCTTGGTGATGTTTCATCTCTGTACATGGTCCCCTTCCTGTGTGATTTACTCCTCTTTGCAGCGCGCTCCCTGCATCAGCCCTCGCTGTACGGCTTAACAGGCAATAATTCTCTACTCCTTTCTGCTTGTTAGTGAGACGCTCTAATGGCTCAAGCACGGCCTGAGACTGAATCCAAATACTGCTCACCACGTGACAGATTTTTCCCATTAATATCACAACTAAAATATTGATTTATATCTTGGTTGAGCATAACTGATTTTGCCGATCATCAAAAGCTGACAATACAACTTAATCTGCAGTTTGTAAATAGAATAAGAAAGGATTCAGTACATAAGTGAAACTGTGATTACTTTGTGACAGATCAACTGTTTTGTTGTATACCAAATTTGTACCATTTTTATTGAGAGGGCAAGAGCTTTTTCTAAATTTATTTTCTTACTCCTGAAAAAACTTTTCATCTCTATTTTTCTGCAATGAAAATCTAACGCTAGTTCATAAATCAGGCGGTCTATTGTTTGAAAAATGAAAAAGATGTCTCAAATATCTGTGGCGATAATACTCTCCAGATGGAAGTGTGCTTTCATGTGCTGAGGGTCTTTCTTAGACTTTCTTGAGTATTCTGACTCGCATCTTATATAGACGGAGCAGGGAAGTGCATGGAAATACAGCGAGACGGAAATAAAGGCGAGTGAAAGGGTGGGCGAGATTGAGGGAAGGGAGTTGAAAAAGCGAGAAAGGAAAGAGGCATTTTTCTTTCTGTTGCCCTCAATCAGAACGCTTTATCACAGATCGACCAGGTTTTCTTGGCAACTGAATGAGGGAGTGATTTTAATGTAGCAGGACGTGGAATTAGGAGGGATCTCATGGGGTTCATATCCATATGAAAGGACACTGCCGAGATATGTGTGTATTTGCACACACAGCATGGACAATACTGAGCAAGGGTAAGATTTCCTGAAAATCTACCTGTTTCTCCCTCGAGTCTCGGAATCCTTTGGCAAATGGGTTGCGGTCAACCTTTAGGCGTGGTAATCTGTTATAAGAGAAGAAGTCCAAAACAGACTCATTTAGTATTATTTTGACATTCAGACACTTCAAACACATATCAATTTAATAATAAATAAAACAAAAGTCTTTTTTTAATGTTTTCCTTCTGAAACTGATGCAAAATGTGGTTTTATTTTGGGATGCACAAAATATTAGCACTATACACTCCAAAAGGGTTCTATATAGTGTTCTTTACTCAACTCCAAAGGACATTTTATGCTAACAAAAGAGTTCAATAATGACAAGAAAGAACACTTTTGGCACAAAAGTTCTTTAAAGGCTATTATTGATTCATATATTACATTATTCTGCAACATTTTGTAGTTGTAATTAAATTATTGTTTATTAAACTGTTGTCGTAACTTAATATCACATTTTAATCATGCAGATTTTTGGAGGATAAAAACTGAAATAGCATCTTCGAGTGATATTGACTAATTACATTTTTTAATCCCCATGTCTTGAATTTTGTGATCATTCACATGTATTGCATTTTAGCGGTTCTACATATGTAGCGCTTTAGAACCTTTTAAGGTTCTATATAGAACCTTTTCTTCTAAGTGTATTATTTAGTAGTCAAAATAGAGATTCTTATTTATTTATTGGTATGTGAAAATTATTGGAATATTTTATATAACACTCACTTATTTTTTTAACAAACTAATAATTTAATAATAACATTGTTAAATGTAATCTTTAGCAAATCTAAAATGTATTTTCATTTATCACACAGAAAAGTATAATGTTGTGATTGATTGTAGTGATATTATATATTTTTTTATATATCAAACATTATGTGAAATTAAGATGTATTCTGCCTATTAAGACCTGAACTAATTTCACAGTCACAGTGGAGCTGTACACTGACAGTCAGTAATGGACCTGTTGGTTCTGGTAGGCTGTGACCGTAGTGAAGACGGTCTCTGGAAGCTGAACGTCTTTACTCTTCCTGTAGGAACAGGTTTGGTTGGTGAAAGCTCACTGCTGAAGTCTTTTCGAATCACGTGGACACGGGGCTGATACTTGTGCATCGAGTGCAGGATGATCTAGAAATAAAGAGAGATATATCATCAACTACTCTGGCACAACCACAAGAGTGCATTTACACATCTGTATGGATTAAATGTCAGTGGCATAATGAGGCTGTGAATATCAAAGCTGCTTGGACCAATATGAGAACATGCTGTATCACAGTGTGTACACATGTTGATGAGATATGAATCAGGCCAGCTCGAGGGTGAGTATCTCACACCGGTGTGTTGGCGTCAGAGCATGGAGGCTGTAGCCTTCCCTCCGGCCCTTGGTCTGTTTCTAATTACTCCCAGTGTCAGTGTGCGTCTCCTGGGTCCACTGCAACTCGAGGAGGTCAGGCTAGAGAAGAGAGGCCTTTGCAAAACAGCTTGATGACAGTAAATTTAATATTCCAGCTCCCCCTTCCATCCAATCTAAATGCACAGCACAGGAGAGCCCAAGGCCAGACAACACCAGCTCAATGAAGACTGACTACATAGAAAGGAAGTGTTCAAATCCACACTGCTGTAATTCCACAGATCAGAGATATTCATGATTGAGAACATTGTCTGGGGCCAAAAAGGAATTTTTCAAGGTGATATCATAGCACTGAAAATGAAACATTAGGAGTTGACAAAGGTTGCTGATCCAAAGAACAAATGACAACTAAAGTTTCAAATGTTGTGTATGTACATAGATATATACACGCAAGCACGCACACACACTATTAGAATTTTAGAATTACATTGTACAAAATAAGTGCGTATACTGTACATGTGTGTAAATATATACTGTACATGTGTGTGTAAATATATATGTATACATATATACTGTCTATATATATATATATATATATATATATATATATGTGTGTGTGTGTGTGTGTGTGTTCTTTGTACCTTCAACCTCGCTTAATTCTAAATTAAATATTTAAATAATGTAGATTTTAAGTACAAATTATAAAATAATGTCTATTTCAATTATAAATATTATATATTGCAATATTTATTCACATTTTCATATATTTTTCATATGTAGAACCCTTGTCCCTTGGGTTCACTGTCATTTCCGCCACACTGTACAAAATAGAATCCTGAGATCATTGTTTTAGATTTGAATACTTAGTAACCATAGCAATAGAAACTCCACAGTGAACACATGGCTGGGTGAAAGGGTGACCTCTTTAGGGGGTAATGAAAAGAAGAAAAATCAAGGTAAATATGACTAAAACTGAGTATATGTTTATTGGACGTCATTTCCAAATGGCTCATATTTCACATGGATGTAAAAATAACTGGATAAAATTAATTTAATAATGTGTAATTTGTGTATATTAAATGCTAACTGTAAAACTAATATTAACAGGCTAACATAGCATTATATTTTAGAAGAAAGGGGAAATGTCATTTCTGCCACAGTCATTTCCACCACTGTGTTCATTGTGGTGGTAAAGACAGGTTGTGGTGGAAATTACATTGTTCGTGCTAAACAGCAAATTATTTTGGGCTATAATAATAAAACGTTAATGTAAAAACAAAAAAAAACGTACAATTAATTAAGTTAAGGTAGTAAGAAATATTGTATTATTTATTATTGCTACAATATTGTTGGTAAATAAGAGAACTTGGGCGTTTTCTTGGGCTGTCAGATAAAAATGCCTATATATATATATATATATATATATATATATATATATATATATATATATATATATATATATATATATTCAATACAAATCATCGCACCCAACTAAGGGAAGGTTTCTAGCCAGATTGAGAAACCAACTGATACTAAAAAACTGTTTGTAGAAATGTTTTTATGTTCTGAAACTGCCTAGCTCAAAGAGTACCATATATATATATATATATATATATATATATATATATATATATATATATATATATATATATGAAGAGTTCAGATGCAAGTGCCTTTAAGTGCCATTTGAAATTTTCTTCTAAAATTACCATTTTTATCAAGCTTGTATATTTAAGTTCAGTAATTTCACTTAAATGGCAATGAAGATTACCTATTAATTGTCATTTAAGTGAAATTACTGAACTTAAATATACAAGCTTGATAAAAATGGTCATTTTAGAAGAAAATTTCAAATGGCATTTAGAGGCTTTTGCATCTGAACTCTTCATATATACATTTTTTTTTAAGTTGCGGCCTTAAATTTAAGTACAATCAACTTTGATTTCATCAATTTCAAGTCATTCAAACAAAAATTACATTAAATTAATTTAAAAATGGTTACAAATTACTTAACTTATTTTGAAAAGTTAAAGCAATGTAAAAACATGTTGTCATAACTTATTGTAACATTAAGAGTACAGTATATATAACTTATATATACATACATTTATTCTAATATTGAAGTAGAAGCAGGCCCTTATCCTACACCAATAATATTTAAATCCTATTTGCGATGAAACTGCGATCAAAAATATTTTTGGTCAGGAGAAGGAACGTGGGGTTCATATATTCCACGGCGGTGAGGTCCCACACAGGAGGTTCCAGGGTTAACTTCAGTTCCGGCTCTCGTCTCGCCCTCCAGGCGAACAAAAAATAAAGTCTCTCTTTACGAGATTGTGGTATAAGAAAAGTCCCCTCTCCTCTTCCTGAAAAAACACCAGCCTGCTGCAGTTGTAACACCCATATGTTATTACATTTGTCAGAATCCTCGAGTGATAGCATCAGTGACTCGAGTCAAAACAGCCCCAAATGCAGAGGCGATGCCAGTAGAGCAGCAAACTTTGCAGACGTGGCCTAAGGCAACTATTTTACCCACACCAACCCTGCATCTAAAATACAGATACACTGTATCTTTTGATAAGGAATATGCAGCATGTCATGTGCAATACTTCCTCTCTCTGCTGACTTTACGGCACTGTTCTACTGGTCATGGGCAGATGCATTAAAATTGGATAATCACATTAATCAAAACAACATTATTGATCTGCTTCAAGAAAATTAATAATAGATATAATTAGATAAAATATTGACAAAATAATTGCTTCATGTTGAGAAAATCTGCTATTGATAGAAAGCCACGAGGACAACATTCACATTTTAATTGTTTGCATGCTATGAAATTAAGTTTAATTAATTAAAAATCAAGAATTGTTACATAAGCTTACAGACCCCAACATGCAAAAACATGTTATACTAAACTGCATAACAATCACATTTGAGTGAATGTCAACCTTATGGTAAAACAAGGAATCAATTTGAATAATATCTGCCAGCTGGGTTTTGATGAAGAGAGTTAAAATAATCCAACTGGACAATGATATGCTCTTTCAAAATCCCTAATATTTTTTTTATATTTATACACAGGGTTCTGGAACCCCAAACACAGTCAATCTCAAAACATGAGGAAACATTCAAACAAAACATGAGGGCTAAGCCTTTAAAACCACCTTGAGCAAATTAAGCACATTTATCTTGTGGGTCTCATTATTCTGGATAGAGTTGGACGCATCACCTCATTTCTCAAAGTCACTATCACTACGATGATACATAACCAAGACAACCAAACAAAACGTGCTGGGGATAAGAGTGTCATCTGATGGTCTGATAATAAAACCATCCTTGTGCACTCACTCCCTTAGCACAATGCTGCAAACCAGAGCTAGGCACAACACAGGCACACTCGAACAGTGATACAAGATGCACTGGACACAAAAACCAAAGATCTGGAGGACACACTTGAAAACAATTCATATAACATTTACTTAAATTGTGCTGTATTCAGCTGTTGTTCAGCACAGACACATGGGGAATATCAGTCAAGTAGATTAAATTCATTCTTTTTCCAGTTTTGCCAGTGCTTCAGAGAATACACTGAATAATGGGTTTCTTGCTTGAGAGAATATACAGATGTCTTTGGGGAAATGGGGGTTGTTATTCATCAACTGTATGTTATGAAAAGAGAAATGTGGATAAGCAGAAGTCAGCAAAGTCTTCTAACTCAAACGCTGACATTTAATGTGCAGATATTGCATTGTTGATGTGTTGGTGCTTTATCTTTTTTATTAGTAATCATATGCATGGGATATTAAGCACATCAATGCTACATTAATTTGATCAAATACTGTGAATTACAGTTTTCTCTTGAATGCATTTTAAAATATGATTTATTCCTGGAGGAATCATTACTCCAGTCTTTAGTGTCACATGATCCTTCAGAAATCCTTTTAATATGCTGATTTGCTGCTTAAAAGATATTTATTGTTATTATCAATGTTAAAAAAAATGCTTAATATTTTTGTGGAACCCATTTTTCCCTAGATTCTTTGATAAATAGAAAGTTCAAATGAACAGCATTTGTTTTTGAATAGATGTCTTAATAAATGTCTTTACTGTCACATTTGATACATTTAATGCCCCCTTGTTGATGAGAAGAATTTATTTCTTAAAAAAAGAAGATCTGACCCCAAACTTTTAAATGGTAGCATGTATGTAATGTATATAATACTGACATAAACCATTGTAACAAATGTGCACTCACATGGCCTTGATCATCCAGCTCGTTGTTGGTGAGTTTGAGTTTGTCAAAGCTGACCACTTGTCTCATCCAGGTGTCTCCTGAAGCAAGTGAATCCGGGTGGATATAGACCCTAGGCGGCACTGGGAATCTGCGTTTCCGCCACCATCCACTTTGAGCTGTGATACACATACCTGCAAAAAAAATGTGCATGACTCTAATAATAATCTGTTGCAGCAGCCAATGAGTTATTATGGTATGGTATTATTAAATATAATTTATACTAGAGGGCGCTACATTCAAAACAACAACAACGGCTTTGCTTGATGACGACGTGGAGGAACGCCGAATGATGGAACTGTTGTTTTCAACTCCACCGTGGATAAATCAGTCAGAAGGGAATCGAAATTAGTTGTCATGGATGAGGTAAAGTTCGATTTCTATAAATGTTGCGTTTAATGACATGCTTGTTTTTCATTAAACTGAAATAGCCGCAAGAAAAGTCAGGTTTAAAAGTAAATTAGTTATCACAGATGTTACTGTACGAGTCACTGGACGAAGCTATGGTGGAGAGGGTTTGAAGTCAAATCTATGCTGCAATTTACATTTAGTTTCATTCATTTGCAGAAATCAGCTGCTTAATTAGATTTTTCAGTTGAGATTCTCTATTTATTCAGTTAACGGATGCTCTGAGGTAAAGTTTTCAGACTGCAGACTCAGCAACGATTCTATTTAATTGTACAGTACAATCATAACATAGAACAGACATTATCTTCCTTTTTATGTCATTAAACATAACATACTGATGAGAAAGTGTGTGTTCCGTGTGGCGCGGCTCTGTCTGCGTGTGCGACCCTCTTTACAGCCAGTTTACATTCCGAGAATAATTGAAAAGAATAATTGTGCTCCGTTCCATAACAAATTCGCGAAACAAGCTGACGTTTGTTGCTTGATAGACGCTAACGCACAACTACAACTTCCGCATTTGTCCAGGACTACACGCAGTATGAGCGGAAACCGAGGTAACGCGGATATGACGCAATTGACTGGCGACTCCCAGCTCACCCTTGCTCACACGCCCCGTTTCCTTGGTTAAAATCTAAATTTTCTGCTGATTTAAACATTGTTTAAAACATTTAGAATATTGTAAGTTATCATATTAACTAAATATATGACACTGGCCTTGTGATTTTGGGATATTTAATGAAAAAATCTTAGGTATTCCACTTTTAATGGTAATAATTTATGGTATTATTTCCATAAAATTACTCATGTGCTCTCACATCCATATTTTGGATGTCTGTCAAACAGACCATACAAATTCAAGATAAGCATAATATCCTATTGAACCTGTTTTAGACTGCAAATCATACTAAATGGTATGTAAAATATGTTGACGTTGACATAATTAATGTTATGCATTAAGATTATTCTGATACATGTGTTTTTAGGCATTCCTAAAGTATTGTTTGCAGGGCATTCCCTCAGCTGGCTGAATCACAGCTGGATGCCTTTAGTTCAGGCCATGCACACAGTTGAAAGTGCTTAACTGCTGTCTGCCTCTGCCAAATGTATCTCCAAATATGGACGAAACTTCATTTGGCCCGTTTTAGTTATTGCTTGACAGCTTTAAACATCCACTGTGTCGGTCTTATTCTCTCCCAGAGCACCCCACTACGGCGGACATGAACACACGTGCACCCCACGCACAGTCACAGGTATTAATCTAGTCAAGGGCATATATATCTGTACAAAACATGTGTGCTTTAACACAAACACTCACATGGCTGTCCCTTGCACACATACACATATAGTGCCAGGCGTTTTTGTAATTTCCTGTTTGGAGTGCTGTTTAGGGTTATGCTCTATGTAGCAGGGAAAGTGTTAAAGAAAAGGGAAACCTAAGACCAAAAAGGACTGGGAATTTGATTAGCGCTCTTTCATCTTTCATAAATCTGCCATCTGGCACTAGCACAATCAATAAAGATCCAACTTTATGTGACACCTTTTTGGACAGATGGTGGAGCGACTGCCCATTACAGTCCAGCAATATTTAACACATGCAGTACACTGTACACATGCAGAGGTATTTACATACATTTAGATGACAGGGGAAAGCAAAAAATGCATTATTATTAACGTAAGGACCCTTCAGTCAAGTATAAAAGCAAAATAACAAGGTTTAAAAACTGATCTAAAAACTAAAAGCTTTTTCATACACACAAAACAGCGACAAATAGACCAAGTCTATTTGTCTGAGAGTAAGATACCCTGAAGAATGGACCAGAGCATGTGCTCAAGTTATAGGATATCATATTTGTGAATTTAGCTATAGAGAGAACCTCCAACAAGGATCCAAAGATCTAAACCACTCCACATTTTCCTACTTCTTCTCTCAAATATAAGCCATACCGAATGCCCACATTAAAGAGTACAGTAATTCAAGTAACACGTAAAGAAAGATTTAACAAGACTAGTACAAACTCTATGTCCCTTAAAAAGGGCAGTGCGCCTAAGTAAAGTGAGTAAATTCCAATAAAGCCTGCGTTTCCAGACCCGAGCCCTCGAGACGCAAGAGGCATTCCAGTGACAGTTCTTTGCTCCGCTAGCAAAGCCTTGTGGTAAATTCCCCAGCCAGGAAGAAAATCCTATTTAATTTTACAAGATCTTTTGGCTTCTAAAATCCTCCATGATATTTGGAGGCTCTAAATAGCTGTCTTGAGGGCCAGTCCTCGAATGGCTGTGTTGTTTTTTTTTTGTTGTTTTTTTAGTAAATGATTACATTACTCTAAGTTTAAATGAACTGCAGATTATCGTGTTGTCCACTTAAGTGTCACAATGTACAGTAATTAACATAGTAGCATTCACAATGTTTTGTATTGTTGTTTTTTAAAAGTATTCAAATATTTCTATAAAAGTATTCAAATATTCCTGTCAAAAGTATACAATATAGAAATTTGACAAAATATTGGGTTTTCCTGTATTTTAACAGAAAATTATTGAAAAACCGAAACACATTTTAACTAACTTATCTATCCTTTTTTGCCTCAAATCTACGTTCTGATTTCAGTCGTTTGTAGCGTTCATTAATTAGAAACAAGGAGAGCTATTGTATATTGATCATTATGCCTCTTTTAAATAAAAATCAGCTTAATTTAGGAAAACTTGTAATGAAACATGGGACATGTAATTATGGAAAGGACAGCAAGCCGAACATGCATGCAGGCTTTAGTTGTATTCAAGTAAAGCTTTTCTGTAAGCATGTGTGATGGAAAGTTGTCATGGTGAGAGCAAAATCACAGGGATACATTACACCACCTTCAAGGCTGATACGGCAACTCTGTCAGGATTGCAGTCAGTGTTGCATATTCATGTAAATCTCCCACCCCATTTCAAGAGGGTTCAGGTTTCCAGTTTATAGACAAATGTCCAGTCAAATGAGTTATTTTACTCTTTACTGACTGCATGCTAACAGAGCTACACTCTGTGTGCTTACCTGTATCTCTTGTTGTCCACTGGTACAATGTCCATGGCAATGTAATACTGCTGATGTGGATCCAGTCCGACGATTTTAACTCTCATAGCAGGGAACATTCTCCTGAAACAGAAAATAATTTTAATTCATTGAACAAGTCCAATTGCATAAACAGTGATGCCAATGACAATTATTATTTCTAAGAAAATAAAAATATTGATGGAAAAAGCAAAGTTAATGTAAAGAAGATGTGTAAAAAATTAGCATGTGTAACAGTGATGTCTATTATAGTGAAATATACCGGTCTGACACCAACAAAAGCATAAAACAGATGAAAAACTATAAAATAAAATGAAATAATTATTGTAAAATAATAAGTATCACGACTTAGTATTGCTGACCATTAGCAGGTAATAGCAGGATTTAGATACATTTTGGTCAATTAAAAGGATGTATAAAATAAAGAATAGCAGACAAATCAAAGAACTCAGAAATGTCTATAAAAAGTTCAAACAAGCTAAACTGAACAAAGGGGCCATGTCTAAAAGACATTTTGGGTTAATTCCTCATTTTACACTTCAAAAGCAACTTCTTTGTCTTTTCATTTTAACGTCATAAATCTCTTTGTTCATAATGAGAGAAAAGTGTCTGGTCGCTCACTTCCACCCGCCTACACCTCTAAATTTATAGGGTTATTATTAGCAGGGCATAAAATACATGGGGCTATTCATGAAGTTGTATTACATGTGTTCAAATCAGAGAAATTATTATTTCAGGCTCTTGTGCAAAAAAATATATAAATAAAATAAAAAATTAAATTATTTACTATTCCAAAGAAAAATTGCTATACTTAAAGCAGTGTGGAATATCAGAAGAAAGGTTCTATTGATAATGAAAACAGGCCCAATCAACAGATCAAATGTTATTGAGTGAGAAATAGGTTAATGATAGTTTTAGAAATATTTTTTTCTTTTTGTCAACCAATGCATATTTTAAACGCTATTCTCTGTAAATTGGGGAATAATTGTACACAAAATTGTAAAAAAATAAATAAATAAAACGTCTAATAATTTGTCATTGACCTAATGGGCTCGTTTAACGAGGTCCATTTTTTCTTCTTTTTTTTAGCTATAAGCCAAAACAGAGTTCTATTAATAAGCTGCTTTACAGCCTCCCAGTGCAGTCAGGAAGTAAGTACACGTTTACCCTGTGTTTTAAAACAAGGAATTACGCCAATAAATGGAGACATATTATCATGTTGGTTTGATCGTAAAGTGTAAAAATGGCACGGAAATACCTGGCAATCCCCCTGAGAAGAACAAAAAGGGGGCGAAAGGTCTTACTGTGAACTGTGCAGGTTAAGTTATATGCTCGGTTTGGGCTGTAATTGCCGCCCAAAAGAGCAAGAAAACGAAAGCATATTTCAAATATATTAATTAGAAACAGTTGTTGTTGTTGTTGTGAACGTTTTGCCCACCGTTAGGGTTGAGTAATAGTGGAATAGCCCTACCGTAGTTATAGGTTGTGGTTTGTGACCGCTGCCCCCATGTGTAACACATTAGCGCCCCCAAAACAGTGTGTTTTCAGTCCCCGCGCACAGTCACATCCCTTTGCCAAACAATGCTATGTTACCTTGAATTTGTTTGCGCGTGCGTGTTTCAAAAAGAAGGGGGAAAGGAGAGTACGCTAGTGCTTGTAGGCCTATGGGTCAGTGACAAAAGTTCGCATTTTAATAGGCTACTGGTAAATAAAATGTCTAGAATTGAAATGTAGGCTAATAGCTATCATGATTTAATAAAAAAATGCCAAGTTGATGTTTCTGTTTAATTGAATATTATATGCTATAATATGGTCTAAACATAAAGTAGCCTATATATTTAAATGCGTTTCTTGCACGTTGAAACGACGCAATACACAACTTCAATGTGTATTTTCAAAAAGTCTTCAACCTTATCAATAGGCTATTTAAAAATCTTTGCTTTTGAAGAGTAAATTGAGGAATTAGCGAAAAATATAATTTTGAAAAACACAATGAAATCTCTAACTCATTCAAAAGTAAAACCATAGACTAATTAAATATAGCCTAACAATAATAATGATAGGCCTAATAATAATGACCTTTTTGTTTAATGGTTTTCTTTTAGCTTTTGGCAAAAAATGGTTTGCTGTTGGTTAGCTACACACACAAAAATAGACTCAATGAATAAATCAGTGATAAAAAGTTATTTATTTATAAAAGAAATAGGCTACTAATAAAACAATTATGCCAATATGTAATAAAGGGGTTATCTTTGTTTAAATTTGGTTCATAATAAAATGTTTACCTTCCTGCCTTTGTGATGATCATTTCTGTACCAATGTCGTGGAAGCGTTTCCACAAGTCAGCGCACTGCAGCTCCACCTGGATCTCCTCCATAGAGGCTGAGGGTGAAGGGTCGCAGGCGGCCGGGGTCAGGTCCGCCGGGGAGCCGAATGAGCAGGACGTCCTCTCCGCCAAACCCTCGCCGTCAGAGCCCGGGCTGGCCTCCGAATCTACACCGGGCAAATCAAATCATTACAAACGCCAGCAGCAGGAAGGAGCCCTCGGGAGGCCCGTTGATAAAATTGAGCGGCAGAACCAAATGATCAGATTCAGATCACCTGCAGCCGTAGGATAACGGATTCACGCATTCACTTCAAGGGCATTTGAGTTAAATTAAATATATTTTAAAACTCTGATTCAGCACATTGGCAGGCGATTTTTGTTTTCTGATGCATCGTATGATGATGTAGCAACAGACTAATTATTTTTTCATCGACAAAACTAGGCCTATTGTAATTATAATAATCAAAGAACGAATGGAAGATTGTTAGTTAAAAATTAGCCTGATGAAAATAAAAGTTAGGCTATATCGCTGCGTTTTTTGAACGAAAGAAATGTGCCCCTTTACTTTGCTATTGCGCAGAATTAGCTAGCCTATTTGTAGTCTGACTTAAGTATTTAAAGCGGTTTATAGCCTAACATTTTTTTTATATTATAGCTAGCCTACCACAAAAAACATGCACTTAAAAAAACTTTTAAATTAACAAGCGTGTGCGCATGTTTCGATAGGGATAATTAGATTAAAGACAAACGTAAAAGTAGAGATATTTTAGGCCTTGTTCTGATGCAAAACATGGTGAGTGTGTATGAGTTAAACAGAAAACTCACAATAAATCGATTTAAGCTATTTACAGATTTTATTATTCAGATAGATGTTCACACACACAGGCTCACTGAAATGAGGTGGATTGTTTTGGCTGCACTTGTCATGCAAATGAGGCTGTGCAAGCGTACAAGCTGCAGAGAGACTGAACAGCAGCCCAGGAAAAACCGCCATCACCCCGTGCACAGAACCCTCCCGAGGCCGCGGGGCCCCAGAGCCCGAGTCAGGGAAAGTCAGACTATTCATCAACCTCATGAGAGATTCAATCAGCGTAATTATAGTAATGAACCCCATCGTCTCTTTCATGCGATCTCTCAGGCTGCACGCATGCCCTCAGCTCCTTTTAAACCCGTCAATGTGCTGTCGTTCCTAAGCTGCTGTCAATGAGACATTGCACAAGACTAATGCCCTCTGCCAGAATTACAACACAACAAGTATGCAGCTACTAGCGTCAGCTGCACACACTACAAAGGATAGTTTCAAAATAAGACAGATAACAAAACTTCACATTTACCCTTGACATTATAACACTGCTAACAAATAAGTCAACTTTCTCGGAGGAATAACTTAAGACCAGTCAATGCATAAAATGCAATGGAGACGGTACAAGTTGACGTAATGAAGCAAATACGAAAACATAATTTAATATAGACCTACTAATAATAGCAGATTCATATTTTCTACCGCCGCACAACACTTTATAAACACATTAATTTTTGTCTTCTTTTGACTTAGTTATAATTGACCTTTTTTATGGGACGGAGGCGAACTAAGCATGAAATTGCAGAGTAACCCAATCCACCAGGAACAGAACCACCTGTTTCTGCTGGACTTCATTCAGTCTCGTGTAAGAGGGAGGTCATAAAAATAAAGATTAAAGATTAAGACTCCCTTTAAATGTACACATCTGTCGTCTTTCATTTTGACTTTGTCTCTTTGGGAATTATGCAAGCGAAGGATAAAAATGTGGTTTGACTGACATCGAACGACATTTGGAAAAAAAATTACAAAACTCTAACAAGGGCAGACTTTAGCAATATCCAATATGCCATTTTTGAAGAATTTCAACATTTTATAAAGCCTAAGTATTGAATGAAAACAGAATGCAAATAATCCGAGAGTTTGACATCAAAATCATTCACAATGGTCCAATTTGAAAGAAATATGGTTATTAAATTTTATACTTCTTAGTTGATGTCACACAGACAATTCTGTCTTTGTTTTACCTATATGATTCATGAAAGGAAATATCGCATTATTTTATTTTGTATTATTTATTGCAAAAGTTGTTTCAGGTTGTGAAAAGCACAATACGCAATTCTATTTACCAATATGTTAACAGCACGTAAGGTGCCAGAATTTTTTGGGTTTATACCTGTTAATTATTTATTACTACAAATGATTTAATTTTACGAATTATTAAAAAACATAGAACATAGAAAAACATAGTTGTTGATTCGCCCTTGGCCACCTGCTCCACTAATAAGATTTCACTCCAATGTCTAAAAAAAGATTTTGAAATGCGTTTTAAAAAAATAAAAATGAATCCTTTTCGCCTCTGTAATTTAATCAAGAAGAGATCTTCCTGGAACTATATGTTGTTTTTCAAAGACGTGGAAACGTTTCCATTAGTGTTCACTGAGTCGGAAGAACGACTGACTCAAATCCAGAATCATGTCATCCGTGTCTGTTTAGGACATCAGCCTCGAACAGATGAGCAATTCATCTGTATATGCGCTTGGCGTAGGAAAGATAATATCGTGATTAATGCATTTAGATTAGCTGAAACTATTGTCCCACGTAATTAACTGAAACAATGTAGCTTCTTGAGTTATTCATTTATTTATTATTATTATTTTAATCCGGTGTGCATCACCAACTAGGCCTATTCCCATTGGTTGTGTATCAACAAAGATGTTATTTTCTAATTATATTAATAAACTCTCTGTTTGGGTAAATGAGAACACGAAGCCGTTACATTAGAGAAAATGCTTTAAATATGTTATATAATTTAGTTATTTTGAATCTTAATCAAAACATTTACAATGCAACCAGTAGGCTACATAATATATGTCCACGTTTAAAGGTAGGCCTAAGCATGCACACATTTTGGGGATTTTCGTGTATTTGCATCAATGGTTTTCAATTCGACATGAAATAAATGCTGTTTAATTATTTTTGCTTTAATTGACAACATTTTCTTTGAATCCAGCTTATACATTATGGGCACAATCGGGCCTTATGTGACTGTTAACCTGTAGCGCGTAATCTCAGAGATCAATTCAGATTTTGTCAATTTGTAGGCTACAAAAAAGTAGACTAGGCTGTCTGACAGTTTAATTAAATTATATTTCTAACGATGCTATACTACTCACCTGTTGCAATTGTTTTCCTCCTCTGAAATAAAGCTGCTCTTTTGTTTCAGTATAGCCTATAATTTTTTTTCTGTGCTCAGCATTATTTTTAGTGGTGAACAGTCATATTAATCCTGCGTCAATATCAGAATGATCAGTCAGCAGCCCGATGTTGTGAGGAACTTAATGGTCTGCCTAATGGCAAATGTTCCTGAAGCGAGACTAATGAAGTGATGACTAACGTTGCAACAGTTGAACTACAGCGATGAAACCGAGAAATACACACACACAGTAACAGTATGTGCTTGAGCGCATACATGTTCGGGTGAACTCACAAGAGCGCTTATCTTTTGTCTTTTATCTGGAGACGGGTTGATATGTATAAACTGACATCTGCAGAATAGTTTTAAAATCTACGTTCTTGTTTCCAATTGGTGTGTATAATACATAGGCCTATTCTTTTTTTTTTACATTATAAAACATAAGACCAAGATTTAACAATTGTTAGGCCCTCACATCGCGACTTTTGGAATAAGTTATTTATGCATCACCAAATTTTCATTCACTTGCATCTTAGCATGAATTAAAGCAAAAAACTTTTCTTGGTGGAAAAGTTCTACACGGTTGATGAATTTCTAGAATTATTTTTCTTTTTTTATTATTTCCCTTACATAAAAAACGTCATAATTAACTAGTCTGTGCAAAGCAATTTCAGAATGAAAAAAAAATACAGTTTGCTGTTTCATAGGCTATTATATATATAAAAAAGATTGCTTTATAGAATTAAAGTGATGTTAGGGCCAACTGCATAGGCCTGCAATTGTCGAAACATTTTAGTCCCAGTGCAAAACGTTAGTTTGTAAAGGCGGCCAAAAGTTATAGTTATAGGATTGCATGGTAATTCAGTTTGCCATGTCATCATTTACTAACCCGGATCGATATCCAGACAATTAGCTGGATCCTCGCCGTCTCCCAACTGTTCGTTGCTCGCGAGGCTCTCCATAGACAGCTCCAGTTCTTTTTCTTCCCAGCCCCGGAGCTTCCGCTTCTTGTTTGTCCCGATCAGGGCTTCTACCGAAAAGGCGTGCGCTCGTGAACTCAGCGCGGCAGCGGATCGTCTCCTGTCACTCATCTCTCCACTGCAAATCCAACGGAGGACAAATAGAAACTCCGTCCGGGCGGCAGGCGCAGGAATGCCGCACGCGTAAAATGTTTATATCGGGTGGATTTAGGTCTCCGGTGACGACGGTAATCCAAACCCAAGTCTAATGTATGCCTTTTAAAGGCTTAAAAATAAAAGAACCCATTCCCAACGATGAGACTTTAGCTGAATACCTTTTCCGAGAAGTTAGTTTGTTAATATATCTCAAAGTTTTGCGTCTCCGTCCAACTACGTCTCTTTTTCTGTCGTTGAGTTCTCTCTGATTGATATTCACTTCTGGAAAACTTTTTTTCGAAGCGTTAAGGGCAACCCTCTTACTGTTTGTCAAACCCAAGCGACCAATGGGAAACGCAGGAAGGGAAATAACCAAAATATGTTGTCCAATGGAACAGGAGGGAAATAATGGTGGAGACACGGTGAGCTGGAATTTGGAGATGGCCATTTTACAGTGAATTAACCTCATTCGATTTAACAAGCAGATTAATGGCTATCTGTTCCGAAATCATTAGTTTTTGCTCCCTTAGTGAGGGAAAAATAATTACTTTTTGTAGTTACTAAATTAGGCTAGACCGCTATTAGCCTAGCCTACTACATAATTTTTTTGTCTAAAGTTTTTATCATTCGTCCGGGTGGGTCAGCGCCAAATGTCTGGTAGACTAAACCTATTTGACCTTTAAAATGTTGGTTGCTAATTATTAAAATGTACAAGCATAAAACTATAATTTTCTTTCTTTTAGTGACATGTCTAGGCTATATAGCCTACGCTTGATTGCATGATGCACTTTATTATCAGTTCGATTATTCACTGAGATTAATATTAAACTTGATAAATGCCACATGGGAGACTGGTCTAAGACTTACAAGTGTCCCATATATTCCCCTTGAAGTTAAGGCCTTAGTTTTTATACAGATTGCATCTTCTACTCCATCACCACCTTTCGTGCGTATAGGCTATCATAGGTTCCACAAAGCACAAACACCTTCAATGTGAGGTTCAAATATAAGGCGATCAATGGGCAGCCAACACGTTAAAGTCATAAAAAAAATATAGCATGCAATTCTGACTGATTTATGCTTTTCATTGTTTTTATGTTCCATGTTTTCATCAATGTTTTAAGCAATTAATAACATTAGGCTACTATATTAATATGAAATGTTAATTTATATGTATTGCTTATTGTGTAGACAAAAAATAATAATAACAAAAAAATAATAATTTAAGTAAGTAGCCAAATTCTAAAATACAACAGGTTAAACTAGAAATTACTTATGACCTATAAAGTAGTTGTATTAGAACAAATCTGATGAATAGCTTAATTAAATGGCATTTTAAATTAAGACGGTTTTAGGGGAAATATATTTAGAAATGCGGAATAAACTTACAAAAAAAAGACTTTCAAAGTTTCCTATCGCTAGTATGCAGATAACTTTCTACAACATCATATACATTTTACTGCGCATTAGTTGGAGCACATAAACCGCGCTGCACCCAATTATCTCATTTACACCGCATCTTACTTGAGTTTAACCCGAGTTTAAACACTAAGATCAACATCAGGCATGTGCGATTTTATATTTTAAAACATTCAAAATCGTTTCAACGGTTTCATTTTCAACTAGCAGGCTAATGATGAACTTTGATGGGATATAGGCTAATTGCATGGCGTTGTTAATTGTTTTGCGTGCGTTATTCGAGCCCGAGTGCGTAGCATATGCACGAAAAAAACAAAAACATTTTTGGCGCATAAATGCCACGAGAAATGACATTCGTGGTATACGCATTTTCATGAGACTGTGTTGGTTATTCTGAAGCCTACTAAACCAATTACCCTACCTTTTTTCATATCTGCTCAAATTAATTGTTAACAGATTTATTAGTGCATGACGGGTTAATCTTCATTAAATAAAGTGTGGATTAAATGTGGATAGTTTAATTGCAGGCAGTTTTGAATGTCACACCAAAAATAAACAAGAAACCATTATTATTATTATAAGACCTATTTAAATATGAATTATTTTTATTTGTTATTTTATTATTAGACGGTATGCTAGGCTACTGTAATAAATAAATTGACAGACCATTTGTTTTTGGAGAAGAGAGAGAGGAAGCGGTAAGTCTCACTATGGGACTCTTTATTCTCGCTGGAATCTGAAACATTTCCAAAATACACTGACTTTTTTTATTTTTTAAAGAAAATACTAATAATCAGGTTTGACAGTATAATTACATTGTTTAGTCACTGAATATAGGCCTATATTTTAATGATTGTTAACGCTAAATTAGAGAAAAAGGCTGACCCTGACTTTCATAAACAGAGCTCGAAGGGCTCTCTGCATGCGCATCACATAAGCCATTAACTAACTCAACACACACTTGACTGCGCATCGCTTGGTATCATGAGCGCTGCATTCGATTAGCACATAGATCATGATAAAACAAATGTCGGACACGTTTTGTTATCATTTTACAGGTTAATCCAAAATTGGCAAGTGAGCATGCTTGCACTTTTGCGTATTATTTCTATTAAGCTGCTCATATGGAGTCTATAACAACGATACAACGCTGGCAGCCTGGCACATAACTCAACAGCTAAAAATAGCGAATTTGAACAAGGCGAAAATGAATGACACTTTCAAAGCAAAGAGTAAAAAACTGTCAAATAACAAGCGTCTTTTCTTCCCCATTCCGTCAGCCTAGTATATAGAACGAAAAAAACCACCCCTAAACAAAGAATCATTTTGCTGGAATGATCATTAATTGCCCTGTGGAACGAATAAACTTCCCCATATAATCCTCCCATATATCCTTGAATTCAGAATGCAGCTTGGAGAATAATGCATGTCTGTGCAGTGTGACGATGAAAACATTTCCAAACGCAATTTAAAAGAATCAGAGAAAATGAGTGCACAGTTAATAATGTTTTCATGATTTATGATGACTTCTTTTAGGATTATTTCATTGAAAAGTAGGCAGAATCGGCTGAAGTCAATATAAACCGGAATTTAAGGAGCCTAAATGAAAAAAACCTCGGATTTGAAATCGTCCCCAATTTAAAATATAAAGCATAACTCATTTTAAAAAACACTCATTTAGGCTATAACAACGAATCCATTCTTGGGTTATGAATTTGATTTTCAGCCAATACATCTTTCAAAATAATAATATATATATATATATATATATATATATATATATATATATATATATATATATATATATATATATATCCCTGAAAAGTTTGTAACCATTAATTTATTATGCCAGGAGTGTTAGCCAGAAGTGTATTAGGAAAAAAAACGTTTTTTGAGAATTTTTCAATTGTCCTATATTGGGGACAATTCGTGGCTAAACTACACTCCTGGCATATTAAATTCATGTATCTATTACAAACTTTTCAGGAAGAAATGAAAATAAAATCTTGTATGATAAAAGGTTCATATTAGACTACGTTTATCAAGACATTAAAACATTTACAATTGATACCATTTCTAATAGTATCAATTGCCTTTCCTTAAAACATATAATTTTGGCATGGACAGACAATCTTAAAACCTCTTCACAGGTACATTCCTATAAGAGAAAAAAATCAAAAAGCAAAAGGCTACAATTAAATTATTATTCTTACACGTGTGCAAGGTCAACTGAGCAGACTTTGCCAAGAGTTTTCCACAACTTCAAGTCAGGCAGGTTCTCCTGCTCAACAGTTGTGTGTTAAGGCACGGGTGAGATTGAAAAGGATTTTCAACGCAAGTTATTCATACCAATTATTTCATAAGATTGTTTATTTTTGTTTAAATAAATTGAAAATGATCAAAAGTTGATTGCAATTGATCAGTTTCCATAATAAAAGCCCACCAGTTTCCTGACTTCCGTCATCACAGGAACCGCCAGGCCGCGAGCCTTCTCTGCTCCTTTGGCTAACAAACTCTCAAGATGGCCTCTGTCGGCCCTCAGTCTTTGGATCTCCAGCCGAATGGGTTGCAGCTTCTCTACAACAGCCACGGTGACCACATTCTTGTACTGTCCAGTGTCCATACCTTTAGCCAGCAGAACCACCTCCTCCACGCTCTGTCCAGTCACAGCCGCGTGCATCGAGACTAGGTTTGATACACCTGGCCGACTCTCAGGCTCATAGGTCACTTCAGAAGTCAAGTCAGTCACAGCTCTTCGAATCTTAAGGGCAATGTCATCAGGTGTATCGTTGAGGAAGACTGTAGATAACTTTTGGGGGTCTGACTTGGACATCTTAGAAGATGGATCCCTGAGAGATTTCACCTTTCGAGTGACACCTGAGAGTTAAAAGGCAGGAAAAGTTAAACATTTCATCAGCAATCTCAGAAAAACAAGGCATAAGGTCACTGGCCTTTGTACCGAAAGTGTACATATTACAAGTAACTAAACTTTTTTAAAGTGTACGTACCATTTCTCAGAGTGTAGTCTTTCCTATTGTTCAGAAGTTTGGAGTCAGTAATATTTTATTTTTAAGCATTTTAAATCATTTTTTTTATTAAACAAGGACACTTTAAGGGACAATGATTTTCATTGATCGGAATGTGATAGTAAAGACATTTATAATACTGATGATTTCATATTAACCCTGTTCTTTTGAATGGTTTATTCAAAGCAACCTGAAAAAAAAAACGCAGTTCCCACAAAAATATTAAGCAGCACAAATGTGTTCAGCATTGATAAGAATGATGCTAGAATAATAAATAATAATATAATGATTTCTGAAGGGTCATGTGACACTTGGGACTGCCGAAAATTCAGCTTTCCCATCACAAGAATAAATAATATTTAAAATATATTAAAAGAGTTGATTTAATTTGCAATATTACTATTTGTACTGTATATTTGATCAATACTTGGTGAGCACAAGAGACTATTGAAACTATTTAAAATAGCATTTACTTAATAAAAGAAAGTCATTGACACAAAAGGTGTGTCAGATGAAACCGCTATTATAGATTTAGTTCAGTAAGGTTTTTGCTTTATTGAAACTTTTTTTTATTCCTTAAATTAACTGGCTCATTAATGGTGCAGGAAACATGCTAGTTAAAAATACAGCTTTCTCCTGAAGGCTCCTTTCACAATACTGCCTGAATTATTTCAATACAAAAGTAATCACAGAACGCATTTTTTCGACTTTTTATAAAATCAATTTCCGTAAATTAGCATTAAACAGTGACCATACTCAAAAACTCCTCAGATTGAAATTAAGTATCTCAGGAAGCAACGCGGTCGTGTAAATATCATTTCTTTGTGAGATCACAACACAGATGGGCTCTATTGATCAAATCTTTGATTTGGTTTCAGCGCAACAGATATTGTTTGGCTTCTTCAGCTTTGGCTCCAGAATGCAGGCACAGTCTTCCTTCACATGTAAGAAGAGCGACGTGAACTCGGTCCTTTGTGAAGTCACTATAGGGAAATCCCCCAAATCCATTATCACCCCATCACTCAGAAAGAGGAAGAAGAGAACATTCCTTTAATCACAGCGCCATTGCACACATGACTGGCTTCATATTGTGCTTTTATGATGGTGATAATTATAGAGAATGAAAGACTGTAGCTCAAACTGATGGTCCAACATGCCTGCCATGTGTGCGCACAACTTATTATGCGAGTGTATGCAGTTGTGCGAACGTGTAACACACAGAGAGGAGAGCAGGAGCTCGAGCAGACGCTCGAGAGCACTGACTCATTTGTGTGTTCGCTGAATGACACAGAGTAATTGGTCGTACTTTTCCACTTTATAGAGTTTGTGTGCAGGTGAACTTTTATGAGAAAACAGACTGATTAAAATGAGAAGTTAGTGTCATGAGATAAATACAATGAACTTCCACACATACTGAGCAGGGCACGAGGCTCAGGGAAGAACTCTCCATACTGGTTGTTAAAGATGCGGGCCAAGTCCTGGGCGAGCTCCAAGTGCTGGATCTGGTCCTCCCCTACTGGCACATGTGTGGATCTGCACAACAATAACATCAGTCTCTCTCAAACAAAAAGCTGGGAATATAACCACACTAAGAACAAAACACATCAAGAGCAGAGCCGATCATACTTGTAGAGCAGAATATCCGCTGCTTGTAACACTGGGTACGTATAAAGCCCCACACTGCCTTCATTCTTCTCCTTGCTCTTCATCTGCAAGGACAAGAAATGGAGGATTTACCACTGGAAGGACAGAGAGGAAAGTTTGACATAAATCTAAAGAACCTTTCATTACATTTGGCTACAACGGTCTGTTTTCTTATTACAATTAGGTCTAACATCAACCACTGTCTCAGATCGGGCTGAGTTTTGCCACATTAACGCACATAGGCAGCATCCAAAGGCCACTTTCCGCCACGTTTCACATGCACTCAGCTGTTGAGTAAACAGCTAGGTGTTTTCCCTGCAGCGGTGGGAGGCTTCTTGCCGAACGCTCCGTCAGCAGCAATATGAAAGGGTGTCCTCTCTGGGTGAATCACAGTCATTATCAAGCCCTGTCTCTCCCTGCCAGGTCCACCAACCCTCACGACCGGCACAGGAAAACTGTCGCCGTGCCACATAGACAACAAACAGAGGGAGGCTTGAACATTTCAATTGCCTTCTAGAGGGCTCTAATAAATAATGCATGTTTTTATTAAAGACGATCACAAGCAGATACAAATAAAACAACTGATAAATGAAGCAAAAGAAAAAGAAAAATTCTTATTGTAATTACCTTCCATTGAGGCAGGTGCCGTAAACGCGGCATGCTGGTAAGGCAACCTAGGATCCATGCGAGCTCAGCATGTTCAGCGACCTGCATAGATCAATTGTATAATAATTAGATTTCTTAAAAAAAAAAGTACATTTCAGGCACTTTATTCAATTTATTTATTAAGAAATACATTAAAAGTGATGGTCAATGGACTGCATTTATATAGCTTTCACAGACCCAATGGCCACCAAAGCGCTTTACATTTTGCCTCACATTTACCCATTCACCAACGGCAGTGTCAGCCATGCAAGAAGACATCCAGCTCGTCTGAGGTTAGGTGTCTTGCTCATTGACACCTGGACACTTGGTCAGGTGGAACCACAGATTGAACCACCAACCTTCTGGTTTGTAGACAACCTACATGAACCACTGAGACACTTTTTCTACATTAGCAAGTAAGTTTTTACATTTCTGTACATTTCATTTTATTTTGACAAAATCAGACTGAACCGCCCTGATATTAGAGCTGCTCGAATGAATTGAAAATCACACATTTTTTTTGTTTGTTTCAAACAGAGAACATGATTCTCCTACGATTCTGAACGGACACAGAATAGTATTAATTTAGTAGAGGTTCTGATAAAATGTTCAGTGCTGCAGTAAAAAAGTTTGTTTAATAATCAGTTTATGAAACAAATCTCTTGAATAATTGATTCCATGACAAATGCACCTGCAGTTCTACCTGATATTATAATGAAGAAACATCCTCATTAAAAGAATGAATTTCTCCATTTCGGAGTTAGAAAACCAAACAGGAAAGGCCATAACATAGACTGGAAGTCTTCTTAAATATCAGACAATTTGATGTTTTTAGGACATGGCAAGTTTAGTTAGTTAAGGTTACAAAAATTAGTGCAACTCCACAAATTAATAACTTATGATATTATATAAAATAAATAACTATAACTTCAGATAACTTAGATTATATATACCAGTAGCCCTCAAACCATAATCACTTTATAGCCCTTAATCCTGTAATTGTGGACAAATGTTGGCACAGAGGATTTAGGTGTGATCCTAATTTTTATGTAGCATGAATGTTATATCACTGTCTTCGATAAAGTTGTCTATCCATTTATGGTGTTTTTTTATTTTGGGGTATTTGTGAATTTATTTACATCCATATTTTCTATATAAATTATGCTTAGTTTTATGGTTTTTTTTTATTAATTAATTTTTTTTAACTACATTAAAATATTCATTCCAATAAGTTTGAAGCTAAAACCTAAAGATGAAGTGACTTTGCTGTCACCTGGTGTCTTTTTTGGCTTATTTTAGAATGCTCTAAATTAAAATTTTCATTTCTATGGATGCCGAATTTTGACCCAAATACAAGATTAAGGAGGGGGTTTTATTTACCCACTTAACATTGCAGAATTGAGTCAAATTGTGTGTGTTCAGGAGGCAAACTTAAGAAAAGTAGCCAAGTCTTGTACCGCTCAGATCAAGGGAAGTCTTTTTTTTACAACTATTTTACCCACATTTGTCCAGAATATGGTTTTAGGGTTATACATATTACTCTTGATATGTACAGTGACAGTACATTATGAATAAACTAGGCATCTTCGTAGCGCCCCTGTGTGGTAATGAAGAGAACAAGATGCTCCCCACCTCCAAACAGGTGCACAGTAGCACAGTAAGGATGCCTCTCTGTATCCAAACTCAACCTATTCTTTCTCTCATTACAACATCATGAAAGACCTTATTTGACTGCTATTTTCACAGTTCCCAGAAGAGTTTTCAGAAGAGTTCCAGAAGCATGCACACACACAGATTCGAAAGAAAAACACTTCTCAACATCACTCAGCTTCAGAAAATTAAACTTTATGGTTGCTGGCGACACGGACGCCATCTCCCATATACTCTCACAAAATGGATTATGAGGCATCTGATGTAAACCCCGAGAGGAATGAATATAAAATGTGATATTTATTACAGTTAGCTAATCTATGTGTGAGAGTGTCAACAGCAGATACAAAGATGACTGAGGGATCATGGCAGAAAATTTGATATAGGGGTGGTGGTGGATATCTCAGATGACCTCATTTTTCATTGTGCAATCAATTGCGACAAAAAGTGTAAGTGAAACAATAGAGCCCTAAATATAAAAGGTTTATTCCTCAGAAACATCAGTGAAAACAAATTTAAAAGAAACATGAAGGTCCAGAATTAAAGTGCAGTTTACTGCAAATACACATATAGCTATAACACAAAGCCCTGTACTTATGATTTGGTTGATTTTAGCTTGTCACCATTTTTTTCAATGAAGCCAAGTGTTTCTTTGGGCCAGGGTATTATTTTCACATGTGGAACAGTCTTGTGCTCGTATGTGCGATGGGAGGTCTTCAGTCCTGCCAAGATATGTGGCATGAAGTTAAAATGGAATAAAATCAGGGGGAGTGTGAGTGTGTGTGTTTTCACATGCTCGCTACAAAGTTCCAGTGAGAAAACACACAAAACCCCAACACACTTTTACTCTGCTGCACAACACACACAAACACACACAGTTGAAAGCATATCAGGTGGCTGAGAAGGAAGAACATGTCCACACTTATTATAGTTACCCTTCAAAAGTTGCTCGATTCGAGAGAAAAAGTGCTAGACAGCTAGCGAGTTGCTGCGTACAGTAAAATCTATTATTATCCTCCTCTTTCTGCTTCATGTGGTCACTTTGAAGTGAACTGTGAAAACGAATCTATGCGCTTTCCCCATTCCGAGAATTTGTAGAGATAGGAATCGGTTTGGTAGAATACGCATTTAAAGCTAGACTCTATTACATAAATATTTGGGGATGGGAAATATGTTTTAGCTGACTGCCAGTAGTTCAGCCCAATAAAACGAACCGGATGCCTTTTTAGAATGAGACTTCAGAAGTTATTTGAACGTTATAACTTTGACGTTATTTGATATTGTTTAGGCAGCAGGGAAGAACAAAGATCTGCACAGTTCAAAAATATTATACTAGTAGCAGTTATGCATGGTTTAAAGGGATAGTAGAAAATTCTGTCACCAATTACCCTCATATCATCCCAAAGTTACCTCCATTCCTTTATTTCTTCTGTGGAATGCTTTAGACTCCATTGACTTTCATTGTCTGGATAAAAACAGTTCAACAAAATATCTTCTTTTGAGTTCAGAATAAAGTAAGTCATGCAGGTTTGGAACAACATGAAGTTGAGTAAATGATGATAGAATATTCATGTCTGTCTAAACGATCCCTTTAATGTGATTAAACACATGTTTACTTGGATGTCTTCAAAGCAGGACTCACTTGAGACTGCTGAAAGAGGATGGAGCGAGTCGGGTCAATGCCACAGGCCAACAGACTGGCGGCCATGTCCAGGATGTTGTCTCGCAGTATCTGAGGGTCCTGAGGCTGGGTGATGGAATGAAGGTCTACTATGCTGTACATGACTGAACTGTACTCGTCCTGTAGGGCCACCCAGTTCTCTAGAGCTCCCAGATAGTTCCCCAAGTGAGGAACACCCGTGGGCTGGATTCCTGAGAAAACCTGCCCTTTAGGGAGGCTCTGTAGGTAAAAAAAAATAGACAAAATCGGTTAAGAAGAAAGACAATAATAGGAGAAACAAAAGATAGCATAAAAGTGAATGTAACAAAATTTGGTGGTGCACCTACAAGAAGAAAGGGGACGCCTTACACAGTTTTATGAATGTTATCAAAGCGATAAATCCAAAATGTGTCTCACACTAACAGAGCACCCTACCGGGTGAGAAAGTGCTAGAGCGGAACTGCTCCACAGCCAATGAAAACACTCCACAGTTCACAGCCAGCCAATAGCAGCTTTTAAAGAGTGACATAACTATGGAATAACAATCACAGTAGTGGTCCAACCCGAAACGGCAATAGAAGAAACCAGTGTGATGTTGTAAACCCATAAAGTATATTAAAGATTGGGACGAATAAAACAAAGAGCTCATTTTAAAATGCTAAGACAGAGAAGGAAGCCCCTACTCCTTATTCTTTATGGGGACAAAAAAAAAGAGAGAGAGATTCTTGCCTACAGACCTCTGGACAAATATTTTGTTACTAGCAGGCCTAGATGAGACCAGTTTCTGACAGTGGTTGGAGGCACTAAGCTCAGGCATTGTTGATGCTGTAAAAAAATAAATAAATAAAATTAAAAACTTCCAAACTCTAACTTTTAAAACTTCAACTTTCAAACCTCCCAAATAATCTAGTCTTGAATAAAAGATTACCATTACAACATCAGAATATTTAAATACGGAAAACACACTTGCATGAAAATAGCCGTTAACACCTGCATCACATGTATGAGGTAACTTCTTTTGGGGTCCATTACAATCTAAAATCTATGGCTGATCTAAAATCAGTTTGGCTTGAGGGAAGCCTCTAGCCAGGGAATACAATCACTGATCCAGTGTCATTAGCTACTTAGCCTATATATAAGGAAAGACTAGGCTATTTATGCCATTACTGGGTGAGTAATTGCAGTGCAGTGGCCTGAATGCACAGGGCCTTTCCGAGGTGTCAGAAGTGATTTGGGGCAGAACGGAGCCTGGTTCATGTGTTCTCTCACCTTGCGCTGTTCCCTCTTCCCCTCCGGCCGATCATTAACCATCCAGACATGGTAATGGTGTCATTTGAGACAATCACACATAAGCTGAAACAACACTGGTCCCAAATACCGAAGGAATAATCAGCATATCACACCTCACATCTACTGACAATAAGGAATGTCTTAAAAATCAGATTTTTTATATCAATTTTCTTGGCAGCTTGTGTGATGATGATGGGGGAATTTTATTCAACAGGTACATTACATAGAAACCTAAAAATACCTGTTTTCAATGTCAATCTTCAGTCATTATTTATTAAGGAAGGTTAACAGTTAAACGACACAGAAATTCCAAATTCTGCAATCTTTATCTATGTTGATGGCATAAATAAATACTAAAGCATTTTTAAAATTTACTTTAAAATTTCAATTGAATACATTGTACATCAAACTCTGTAATAATGAAATTTGACTTCATAATGAAATGACTTCTGAAATGTGCAAGTGTTGAGGCTCTAAATTGTAATTTGTAAATGCGTCAGTCAAACAGATGTTAGACAGCATCCCTGTTAAAATAAAGTCTAATGTGAAATAAAATACTTTCAATTCTACAAATAAATCATGACATAAAATTCCCTTTCTCACCAAAAGTAATTTCACCCATTTACTCAAATCTACTAGACTTGCTCTCTCCTCAGCTGTCCCACCAGCACAAACCCATTCTTGATGACACCTGGAAGGAGCAGTAACTTTTTTCCAAATGTTTTACACTGACAAACACAACACTGTTGAACCACAGTGCAGAAAAGTAGCAAAGAAATTCCAACAGGTCTAGCATATGGAGTACACATTAAACTGTACAAGTGTGTGTGCAAGCTGATAGGGTTACATGCTATACACCTACGGTCCCTGTTCTTACACTCATGTAGGCACTTTGTATGAGTATTTAATTGTAAGAGCGTCTGTGTGTGTTCCAGTAGGTGCAAGATAGAGAGAAGTAGTCTAGAAAAAAACAGATACAGTATATAAATAATACTGGCTTTTCAGTCAACTGCCAGTGTGTAGAGGTCCAAAGTAATTATGGGTGATTCCATCTGATCTCATGGCTCAAAAATTGTAAAGTTCTACATCAAAATTAACATAAAAAAGCTGGTGGTTTTGCAATACCACACACATACACACACAAAAAGGGGTCAAGAACCCCCATTTTGACCACTTGACATGGACTGGCACTTTTCTATAAGCATAGTGAAAGTATTGGGGAAAAAAGTATATAAAAGTACTGTAAAATTAGGCTCCAAGGCCACCATTACAATAGACAGAATAACAACACTTAAAATCTTAATTGCAAACAGATTAGGTTAGCTGTAAAAACAATTTAATATTTCGCAATTATACTAAAGGTTTTCATCCTCAGAAAGGACTTCTGTTGTAACTCAGTGGTTTTTAAATAGAGGAGAAAAAAACACTTCATATCATTTGTTGACCAATCAAAATCTAAAATTTCCGTCTGTCACTTGGTAAAACTGACAGACTCTCACAAACCCTATAAAATAAATACATAAAAATTATGGAATAATTTCATTGTTTGATTTCTAGACATTTTATTTAGGCAAAGCATTGGGTCTCCACTGACACAATGAGCTTGTAATTAACAACTGGCCACCGCTATGCACACAGTGCAACAGAAACACCAACTGACTTAAAAAAAAATTAGTCCAGCTGCTGCCTTAAATTAAAGAGGCTACATGCATTTTCCTGAAATTTAAACTCCGAACTGACACCTGTGGCCCAAAAACAGAACTGCTCTTCCTTTCAGCTCGCAGAACGCGCGCTCGGACGTGCACTCGTCATCCGCTGACATGGAGGTCAACATTATGTTTACAGAGGTAAGAACAGTCAAATACATTGTTTGAGATAAGTGTTCTGCTTGCGACCTGAGTGTAGGCTACTTGCAAGTGATCTGAAATGTTTAAAGGGGACATATCATGCAAAATACACTTTTTTAGCCCTTAAATGCATTTTGTTGTAGATTTGGAGTGTTTATAAGTACAGAAAAGATGAAATGATTCTCTTCAGGTGCTTCGTTTATATCTTTATATTCTGTTTTGGTCATATTTTTCAACCTGTTCAGATTTTTCTGTTGTCTATGACGTTTTTTGATCAAGTACGTCGCCGTATTTGCAGCGGAACTGACAAATAAGGACATTGACTACCGGTCCAACACTTCCAGCAATCCGCCATTATTATTTCTCATTCTGATTTTGTAGTCCAAGCTCAATCATGCAGAAGTTACGAGAGGGCTAGTCAAAATGTTCGGTTGTTGGATGTAGTGACCTGAAGCACTTCAAGGATCCCCACTTCAACAACCTCAGCCAGTATACAGAAGGGTTTGCCGATTCGACTTGCATTGACTGACCGTGAACTCAGCGACCTGGAGAGCGGGCAGGGTAAGACGGTACGCCTTTTTATTTAAAGGGGCCGCATTAAAACGACTTGCTCACAGAAGCACATCAGAAAAGGGGTAGAAAAGGGGCCTGTGGAGCTATAATAATGAGGAATTCAGACCCAAGCATTGCAGTTATGCTTTATATAGACCACAAATGTATGATTTATAAGTAAAAATGAATGATTTAAAAGCATGATCTGTACCCTTTAACATGAACGCGCTTTGACGTCACATCCGCAGACAGCGCGGGAAAAGTCCGACCCGACAGAAAATAGGAAAAATAGGATACAGGCTTATAGGTGCACCCACTGTGAGCGGACAAGGTGTCAGTATGCTCATCAGGAGATGTTTGAGTCATAAATGGTAAAATAAAAAGGCTATTGTTACATTTATTTTGGGGAACAAGCTGCATATAGCCTCTTTAAGTACAATAAACAGGCTACAGTCATTTCAACTCATTAAAAAACTTGTCTAGTTGTATCTCTTATAATTTAAAAATAACGCTGAAAGTAGTTCAATCACTTTGAGTTAAAGTAATGGAAAAATATTTGTTTATTCACAAAGAAGAAACCATCAAGACCTTGACGAAACAGACAGCCTAGCTTGACTCTGACATCTCGGCAGAGACGGCCATCTTTGCATGCCAATTCTAACACTACCTTTCACCACCCTTTATGGTTCTGCAGGAAAGCATCAGCAGCTCAGTAAATGCGGAGAAGCTCTCCACAGGAGTTGATATCAGAGAGGGAGCGCGAGGCCGGTTCTGAACGGCACCTCTGACCCTCCCGCCCCAGTCCATTTGTCCCCACTAAGCTTCAGACACACAGAACCTACTGTTACAGTGTCTATCAGCATAGCCTCACTCACCCTATTAAAACAGACATCACGCTGAACAGCAGAAACACATGCCTTAATCCTGCCACTCTCCGCTGGGCTACCCAACAAAGCCCCGCTTTGGTGAAGTAAAGAGCAGAAAATCATTTTTATGCACCTTCCCGTGCCCGAAACGGTGGGGAATGTGTGTTTTTGCCGTACTGAAACACACTCAGCTTGAAGCGAAGTGCGAACGACTGAAAATAAAACAGGAACGAGACCCGTTTTGAGGGGAAAACACATTAGAGACTATGAGTGACAAAGCCAAAAAAGCAGAGAAAGAATGAGCAGGAGACAGAGGTATTTTGTGGGGAGGAGGGTGGTGTACAGGAGGTGGCAGGGGGGCAGGAGACGGAGCGTTTGATTAAATCTGCGGTTGACGTTTCGGACAGGTGAGATTGATGAGGTTCCTCTACGCTTCACACTGTGCGGAGAGCGCAGGAGAGGAACAGAAACTCGCAGTGTGGAGAGCCAGGGCTGGGGGCCCTCTCACACCGTGGGGTCCCTCGGCCTGATTAATGGGGCTGGAGTCCCTTCAAAAACAGCGCTCCCAGCAGAAAGGGCCGCACCGCGCTCCAAAAATAACCAGGACGGGACAGGCGCTCCACTACGGACCGCGGCTCGGAGGCAAAACCCTGAACCGTTTAGGGCCAATCGCTTTTGTTTCAATACAATCCTCCCTCTGCTGATCGCATTACATATTAAAAGATAGGTTACGCTTAGTCTGACATGAAATATAATTATTTGCAAGCTACCCAGAAAAGGCTGCCGAAATCTTAAACCAAAACCCAAGGCCTGGCATGGGGAAGGATAAATGTCTTGCATGGATTATATTGTGATATTTGGACAAACTACACTAAGCAAATAAAGGACAAATCCACTTCAGCCTTTTTTCCCTTTTGAGCTCTCGACAGGAAAAACGCAGAGGCGCTAGCCTACTAACGACAAATTAAACACATAAAAGTCACAACGATGCAGAAATAACCTGCACACACCTCATAAATTTATCAATGTGTAATTATGGTAACACTCAGGAACTCATGATCCAGAGGTTGTTGTTTCTTTTCCTCGTTCCCTCTAATTTCCTGCAGAGCTGACTGTCGGTTTGAGCTTGATATCAGATAGTGGGTGGGTGCAATTCAATTAACTACGTCAGATTTTCTGTTACCACAAGTCTACGGGCCAGAGTGTGGCACAAAACTCCAGCTTTACTCGACAGGAATTTAGAGCCAAAATACACTAAATTATCAAAAATATTACGAGCGCTGGAGTCTGCAGGGGTTATTCAGCACATATTGCGTTCATCCTTCAGAATGATGAACTGAATTACACAGCGGAGTGTGAAATAAAGTGCTTAGCTGACATGTAAAAACAAATCGTGTAATTAATAAATATAATCAGTCCCAGCTCATGTGCGCCTCCTTTCCTACGGTTTCCTCTCCGGGCGGCTCTGGGAGTAGGTTTAATGGTTTTAGCTGACATGAGAGTTAGAGCGTTTAGACCTGAAGAAGAATTAAGAGCCGTTTCCTTTTTGTGCAACACAAGGCTGCGATGACTGATATCAGCCATTAAGACCACAGGCGATTAAGGGCCGGATAGGGAGCGTCATGTTTTATAACACAGCTTGGAGCGAAGGCCCACTGCATCTTGCTGCCTCATGCTGCAACGTATGGAAGGATAATCAGGGACGTTTCGTGGATGTGAACAAGAATTGAACACAGAATGAAAGGTTAATGCTGAATTTAATTCGCATTTGTTAGTCACTGATTTGGGTGGTATGAAAATCTAAGTGACTGGTGCTTCTTTGACAAGTGAATTGATTTGAGACCCTTTTTGACATTTATTTATAGGCGTAGATTTCATTAAATTAATTTCCTCTCTCACTTATTCTTGGTAGGAAATATATTTGAACTATTGAAATCTGTGCTCATCTCTGGGTTTTCACACCATAATTAAATGACTTTCCATAGCCCTTCCTTTGCCAAGAATACACTTCACACCTAGCACATCACACCTAGCCGCATTGTGAACATCCACACTAGCACGCAGTCTCCGACATTTGGAGAGAATTAAAACAAATGAAAACCAACACCTCATTTGAAATGTTGTTGCTGTTAATAAAGGACTGTTGGGATGGTTTTGACGTCTTTCTGTAACCTTACTCCCACAGTCGCAGCGCTCTGCACTTTAGCGTCCCAAACGACACACTGCCTGTAGTTAACAAAACAGAGACTGGCTGCCAGCGGTGAACGCACATTCCTACATGGCAAGTGTGCTGAAGCCATCAAATAAAACTGGTTGTCAATCAAGTCAAGGCAGTGGGGGCTTCACATGCTCAGTAAAATGCACACCAGTAATAATTTACTGTGTTTAGGTCCAGTTAGAGTTACATACACTTAGGGAATTGCACTGCTAATTAACAGTTCCTTGACATACTCCAGTTCACTTTGAGTACAGGGATTCCCGTATAGAAAAAAAGCCTATGATGCTGTTATAATCAGTGTTATTTTAAGAGGGTTCCTAACAGTGAGACATGGCTAATTTAGCAAGAATGTAAGAGCAAGTGAGTTTTGCAAGGAGGGTCAAGATAATCTAAATATAAAAGTGGTATAGGTTTAGATTTGAATAAATAATAATAAAAAAATGAATGTACATTTTCTATCAAATTGGATATTTTATTTAATGGAATATTGCAGTTTTATTATTAATAAATGATCCATGCACATCATCATTTTTAAATTAATGTGCCTTTAAAAATGTAATTCTCAATCAAAATGACGTCATCTCTTCTCTCTAATGATGTGTTTACTGGTGTGAGGGTGGGACAACCTGTCACTCATATGTCAGCACAGCAATAGCAAACCACAACCATCCAAACAATTCCTATTGGACAAAATCAAGTCCCACCCCAAGTTGTTTCTTGTTCAAGAAGTCTACACTCTTTTTCTTCAAATGGATAGGCCGACACATCACAATACACCTTAGTTAGCTTAGTTAGGTTAGACACCATATTGAATTTAACATGGACAAAACTAGGCTGTGAGGGATAGACGTACAGTCTTTACAATGCCAAGCACTGTATAAAGGTCTAAATCAGGACAAAGTCGAACTCTGTCCCAGAGTTTAGCTCAAGCTTGCCTCAACACACATGCCTGGAAGTTTCTAAAAAGCTTAGTATGACCTTGATTAGCAAGCTAAGGTGTTTAATTGGGGTTGAAGTTAAACTTTGGAGGACGGTGGCCCCCAGGAGCAGGATTGGACACCCCTGGTCTAGATCAAGTCATTTTCAGAATTCACAACTTTCAAAACTGTTTTAAGGAGTTTTTTTCAACTAGTTTGTACGTTTTTTCCTGGAAAGGCGTTTCATGTTGTTAATAAACTGTATCATCCAATGAGTGCACAGTACTTCAATCCCTCACAGCCTCATTCTCATTCCTGTCAAAATTGAAATAGGCACTAGCCGAGGCACAACCTTTTTAAACTATTTTCATAATTTAAAACAACTAAATTCAGCACAAGGGAATAGACAAATGCTGCGTCCGAAATCTCCACTCAAAGCACTACTCCCTAACCCCTATGTTGGGGGTAGAGAGCAGAGCACTATATAGTGAGCTCACCAGCATAATAGAAGCCACTTTCGGACACTACTCGATCGTCTCTCGGCGCCGTTGATTACATCATCTGTCAGCTGGTGCCGAGCCTGCTCTGGGCTAAATACATTTTTTAAAATAAATACATTACATTATATTGAGCTTATTTCTCCAAAATTTAAAAACTAAAAGTGATTTCTGACCGTATTTGTTATAATGCGCTACTCCACACGTGATTATAACTTATTTTTACGAATCAGCGCAATGCATGATGGTATGTAGGGCTTAGGTAAGTGACCATCGGTTGTACACTACTTTTCAAAATGCATTCTGGGATACATTGAGTGGACTATATAGGGTATAATAATCATCACTATACATTCGGACAGCACTACAAAATGGCGAGCTCACTATATAGTCCACTATATAGTGAGTAATGGGAGATTTCGGACGCAGCAAAAGTCTTTGGAATCAGGGATGTCATGAACCTATAACCTCTCAGCAGAGTTAAACAACACAACAAAACATTTCTCAATGTATGTTTGAAATAAAAGGGAATTCACAATATGATGCTATGTTTTTCTAAACTCTGCTGCAAAAACTATTAAGTGCAAAAACTACTATAAAAAATATTACAATTTAAAAAGTGTAACATATTTACACATTTATTTGATTCTAAATACAGTATAAGCAGCTATATTATAATATTGCCATTGATCCAGTCTTCAATTGTCACATGACCCTAAAGAAATCCTTGAAATATTCTGATAAATAAAAATGATTGTGTAAGTGGGTGTTTGTGCTTATAATAACCTACATTTCTACAGCACCACATATCCTAATTTACTGCAGTTAATAACCATGTCAAGATTAACTGCATGTCACATGTAATCCTGGCTAAATGAATGTACTGCCAGTAATATCAAACTATTCTAGACATTTAAAAGCTTTAGCAACAAGGCACTTACAACTAACTTCAAGACAAAAAAATAATAATAACATCAAGGCGTTTTTTAAACAATGCCGTTGTCACACATTAGTTTAAGGGTGAAAAGACTATATAGGCTACAGTTATGTGTTTAGATTGACAACTACACTTGTCGAATACTTCCAATGCAGTGGAAACCACAGACAGAGGTTTCCACTGTGAAGGTGAACATATAGAATATTCTCCGTAAAGCAGTCAAACTGGCAAATAAACAATAGCAAAAAGAAAAGACCTTCTTACCATTGTTCCCGTCGCTTTCCCAGCTTTAAATACTATTCGATGGGAATTACTCGTGTGAATAAAACGAAACAGAGATTTCATGCTACACTTCATGGACAGCGCCATCTTGAATTAATCATAAACACACAACTACGGTGTGCAATAAGGGACATAGGGCAAAACAGGTCGGGACTCGGTAACTCACTCATATTTCAGAAGGAACCATGAAGTAAATCCATAGTGAAAATCCCAACTAAGCGAAAATATCGGAGAATTCCAATCAAAGTAAACATCTATATAGAAATTGGTGTAATATGTGTTAACCCGGCCGTTGCCTATATTTATATCATTATAATGATAACTTTATATTTATAAAGTTATCATTGACATTTTGCATTTCTGTGAGAAACAAGGGATTGCACTGCATGCCACATTCATGTTGTTCCAAACCTGTATGAGTTTATTTCTTCTGCTGAACACGAAAGAAGATATTTTGAAGAATGACAGTAACCAAAAAGTTTATGGGCCCCATTGATTTCCATAGTTTCTTTTCCCATATAGGGCCTAAAAAAAGTGAATGGAAACTGAGACTGTCATATTCTACCACGAAAGAAAGTGAAGATAAATGATGATATAATTTTAACTTCTGAGTTAACTATTCCATTAAAACCACCCTTCTAGTTAATCCTTCCTTCACATTGTAAATGTTTATAAAAGGCACACTATGCCTAACTATGTCACAGCAATATAGCAAGTAGCTTATTAAAGTCCAACTCTAGCATTTCATTTGATGTAATTATTGACCCACTGGTTTTTTTTTTAACAGATGGTTTTAAAAGGGACAAACAGTTCTGTGTTTTGCAGTATTTCTGCATTCCCTTCAACCACATCTGCTGCTGATTATCTCACCTTTGCATCTGGTTGTATTCACACACATATTCTATATTCAAGACCGTCTCCTGCGGCACTGTGTGCTGTAACACATAAACCGTGATCAAGCAGTGTGTCTATACCAAAACCTCACTTCGTGTTTGCATCATGCCCTGTGATTCCCGCTCTCTCTGTTGGCTGTAGTGCCTTTGGCATCTATTTCCTGGCCACCCAGTTGCATTGCCTTGTTCTCTGAAGAGGAATTTTTCATGATATGATGATGATGATATTTCTCTTTCTGTTCCCCGAAAAGGTGGTTTTACTACATCTTGTTATAGCCCCCCACTTCATTTCTTAATTTAATGAGCTGCAGAAAAATAAAATGTTTGTGGTGCTTGGAAAAACCACTTATGCTTACAGTTGACATTTTGTGTGTGTTGTGCGACAGAAAGAAAAGGACGGAGAGACAGAAAGAGAGAGGGAGCAAAGCTTTGCTCCCTCTCTCTTTCTGTCTCTCCGTCCCTTTGCAGAGACAGAACTGGCAGCACCCAACTGTGATAGACTTTAGGAAAATAATATGTGGCTAATCTCTGTGTTTGAGTGTGTGTGTGTGGTCCATGAATAACATGTCCAACTTGACTGAGGTTCCTTTGTTTTACAGAAAGAGTATTAGTTTATTTATATTTTAAGCAAATCAAAATCCAAATATATAACTTCAATAGAGTGTGGTTAAAAATAGAAACATAATATGCCCAATATGCATGTATTTTTAGTTAATTCAAAGATGATCTTTTTATGAATATTTTTGGCGATTTTTTTTTTTATTCATTTATTTATTTATTTTTTTTACATTCAACCAGAGTTCAGAACTTGCCTTTTTTAAATTGGTAAATAATGTAGATGATTTGGCTATTCCAAACAAGAAGTTGAACTGGAATCACAGGAAGAGAAATTAACTTGCAATTCAACACAGCTATAATACGTTCTTGGAAATTAAAGGGACACTCCATCCATTTGCATTACGATTTCCATTGTTAGAAATCCAGTCATACTATTAAATGCTTGTGCAACACTCTCCTTTTCCCCTGAGACAAGAGAAATCCGCTATTTACCTTTTTCACTTCCTCCCAAAATGACGCAAAAATCGATATTTTACGTCATTGTATGAGGAAGTGTAAGAGGGGGGATTTATGTAAAGACTACAAACGCTAGTCCCCACCCTTTCAAACCCGTCCATAGGGGGTTGGACCTAATGCGCTAACAAACCCATCTCAGATCAGTCCCAGTGTGTTTGAGTTCACCGGCAGAAACATTTTGAAAATATGGATGAAGGTACTGAATACATTATGGATTGGGTTTGGTACTGAAACGCGGTGCTAACAGGAACTGGTTCCGATGTAAGCGGTAATAATCAGACTGAATAAAAGTGAAAATTTCGGTGCCTGAGTCTCTCTGTCATGAGGCGCACACACGCAAAGGCTCTCGCTTTCTCCCTCCCTCTCATGCGCGTACTATACGGTTTGGAGCACAGTCTGATCTGCCTCGCATGCACGCTCTTGCTCACTCGCTCTAGATTTCGGGAGATTTTAACTAATTTGCGGGTATCAGGGAGCCATTATAGAAATGCGGGAGACTCCCAGAATGTCTGATACCGAGGGGACTAATGAAGATGCCGAAGACAAAACGCTCCAAGGTTTGGCTGAATTTCACGTGTAAAATTACGCGTCAGAGTAAGTTTGGTGATTGTCTGAAGCCCATATAGAATCACGCCAATCTATTGGCTGATGGCGCGGGCGCGCCTTGACGCTCTTACGTCGACGTATTATATTAGCACGCATTATTTGATTTCATTGTGCGAAATGATTTCCAGACTGTCAGCGTAGAGTGGAGTTAAACTCTAGTCTACATTGATGGGCGGAGCAGTGGGAGTGGCCTGTGGAGCTGAGCATTGCAATGCACTATGGGGATTGTTGTCTACAATCCACAAGCACTAAAAAGTCATTTTCTGCCTTTTATCAGCCAAAAAGGACCAAATTAGAAATGTATGATACTATTCTACTACATATATGACCCACTTTCAATACTCATGTCTCCACCGGTGTAATTACCCTTTAAGTGTTCTCCACCCTGGACCATAAAGTTACTTTATTAATATTGTGATGTAATGGAAGGAGCTTCAGATCCTTTCTTCCATATGGTGATACATTCGAGTGAAGCTGATTATCAAAAAAAAAAAAAAAAAAACACTGACTCGGACTTAATTCCATCCATCAGTTTTTGATGGAGGCATATCTTAATGCAAGCCTGCAGTCGATTGTTAGTAAAAGATTTAGAAGAAGAGGGTTGTGTGGAGTGGACTAAATGATTGGAGAAGTCCGACATGCATCACGAGATGGAAGTTATGACATCTTAATTAATGATGAATTAATGAAAGATTACAAGCTCAGAAAAAAAATCATTAATGAAACACATACATGGATGAAATCGTTTACAAAACGATCAATAACATGCATTTAGAAAATAGGTAGGGGGAATTTTCATTTTATGCCAACTTTATGTTTTGATCATAAGGCCCATAAACTTTTCAAATATTCAAAATACTTCAAAAATTCCAAAAAAAAATCCAAATTTAAATCAAGAATTTCTCATGCCAACATTCAAAGTTGCAATTGCAATTCTGCCTGATGTTGGCTACCTCAGTTAGAATTCAGGAATTTAAAATTGAATTCTATTCTGAATGACACATAACCCCTCTATCAGCTGCATGCTGAAAGGCTGCCCGTCTGCTGCATGAATGTCGACCTCTTCATCGCCCTCCCCGATCACTAATTGTTCATCTCCTCACTGCAGATCTCTCTGCCCAACCACCCTCATGGATCTGTTCTAAAAATCCTGGCCAAGTTTCAAGTAATAGAACCAGGGCCTATTGCACCGCCCCTGATGTGCTGTGGAGAGAATGGGAAGGGTGGCTGTAACCAACAGCCCACCTGTGATAATATATAGAGGCAGGGGGCCATGGCCCACCACGGGCCAGGGCTAGGAGGGCACGGGCCTGGGGAGCGCAGGGACTTCAGCCTGCATCAACAGCTCCCTGACTCGCCAGCATCCTGACACTGACAGACAGGCCTTCCCCTCTGACACTGCAGCCCACAGGGCGCCTGCCACCCAAGTGGATGGATGGATAGATGGATTGATGAGAAGATGGATAGCTGAGATGGATGACTTGGCTATTTGAATGAACAGTTCCATTTAATTTAAAAGTTCCAAAGAGCACCTTTGGAAATGTCCACGTATTTTAATTATTTTTCCCCTCCTACTGTGGTCCGTTAAGGAAAATAAACAGCTGGTGAGAAGTATTTTGTGTAAAGCAATGTTTGCTCCTGAGAGGAGAGTCTGGTTTCCATTACAGCTAGCTCTGACTAGCCTGCAGCACCGAAGACACAGTAGTCCAAGCAGACAGGGCCGGACTTTGGGTGGGCTATAGCCGAGTTATCTCTTTCGGTGTTCATACTTCAGAACGGCACACTTCTGCTCCGTTCGCTGAGACCCGAGGCTTCGCGGCGGGCTCAGGCCACCAGACGTCCCTCTCAGCTGTGGGGAACATGTGCTGTGGTCCTCCTGCCTGTCAGAGGCGAATGCGTGACTGTTTTCAAACAGGCAGGGAAGCAGCCAGCCGTGTGTGTCTGTGTGGTGCTGAGGTGGGAGGGGGTCGTCCCTCAGGAGGGATGTGTTTCAGCACCTTGTCTCTTTCTCTGTTTTAGCGCTGACAGAACAGGAGGGAAGGAGTGACTGGGGTGGAGAAGGGTCTCTGCTCTCTCACTCCCATCTGCTGTCTTCACTCTCCCGCTATCATACAGTAGAGCACGAGTGGGGTTAAAGATCATGTTTAAGGTCATGTGCTCGGAGAAGCTAAACTACATATAATTCAGGAGCATTTCGATCTCAGCCAGTAGAGACTCGCACACATGACGGAACATCTTACACTATACTGTTCAAAGGTTTGGGGTCTGTAAGATTTGAAGTAAGAAGTCTCTTGTGCGATCAAAAATACAGTACAAACAGTTTGTGAAATATTATTACAATTTAAAATAGTTTTATATTTTAATATATTTAAAAGATGTAATTTATTATTATTTTCAGTGTCAAGTGGTCCTTTCGAAGTAATTCTTAATTTAGTGATTTGGTCCTCAAGAAGCATTTCTTCTTATCATCAATGTTAAAAACAGTCATCATGCTTAATATATATATATATTATATATATATATATATATATATATATATATATATATATATATATATATTTTTTTTTTTTTTTTTTACAAAAACTGTTACACTTTTCATTGGGATTCTGATTATAAATGCCTTTAATGTCTTTATGATCAATTTAATGCATCCTTGCATGAAGTATTTATTTCTTTTAGTTTTAAAAGAAAATCTTACTGGCCCCAAACATTTGAATGTTAGAGTACATTTGATATTTTTATTTATACTATAAGTGTATTAGAGACTTTTACACTTTGACCAAACATCAAGACAAGTTGTGCACATCAGAAGATATCAGGTGGCTGCCATGTAGAAAATCACAAATAAAGAAAATTGCATGCTTTTGATTAGATGTCACAATACAATAAATTGAAAAGCTTCATTTTTCTTTTCTTTTTTTACTTTAGGTTTGATGATTGCATGTTAATTATTGGAATAATGATTTCCAGGTCTCTGAATCCATAATGATGTGTAGAGCGCTGATACAGGAAAAATTTGACTTTTTCTAATTTGACCACAGAAAACACTGGCTATAAGTGGTATGGACCTTATTATCATGGTCTCCCTTTTTATTAGAAAAAAAAACGAATTTAAATGGAAATATCACTCTAGCATATCTAAAATTTCCCTCTGATTGCAAAACCATGTTTTTCAGATTTTTTTCTTCTCCATGATAGATTCAGGATGTAGGAAAACAATTGCTTCTCTTCTTTCTTTCTTTCTTTCTTTCTTTCTTTCTTTCTTTCTTTCTTTCTTTCTTTCTTCTTTCTTTCTCTTCTTTCTTTCTTTCTTTCTTTCTTTCTCTTTCTTTTCTTTCTTTCTTTCTTTCTTTCTTTCTTTCTTTCTTTCTTTCTTTCTTTCTTTCTTTCTTTCTTTCTTTCTTTCTTTCTTTTCTTTGATGGGTCAACTAGTTCTTTCAGTTTCTGACTCAGCAGCATGCTGGTGGCAGATTCTGGATAGACCATCGAGATTTCGATTTATTTTGGCCGTGCATGCAGCTCTTTGATGATTAAATCATTTATTGGTTCAGGCATCATTACATTAGGCATTGCTAATAGCCCCATCACACTTCACGCATACCAAACTGATGACTAGATAGACTACCACTGCCCAGTTACACATCAAAATCCAGCAAAAGTTGAGGTTTCCTTATAAGGAATCCAATTATAGCTAGCTATAGTCAAATACAATATCATACCGTCATTCCGTAGTTTGAACTTCAGAATATTCAGCATCACAGCACTTGTTTCATGCTCGTTGTATTGTTTTTGTACATTACCACTTTCTCATGTTGCATAGCTGCACAAAATCACTTGTTATTTCTTGTTTTCAATGGAATATTGATTTATTTATTGTGATTTATAGTAATGTGCCCTAATTATAATCTTAAATCAAAATTATTTCCCCTCCTTTTTGCAATGAAATCTCTTCTCTGATGATGTGTTTACCGGCATGAGGGCTGGACAACCTGTCACTCCCATGACATCACAGCAATAGCATCTACAACCATCCACTGATCCAATCAATTCCCAATGGACAAAATCTAGTCCCGTCCTACGTTATTTCTTGTTCCAGAAAGCTGTTTCACTCAGATATACTTCACAATATGAAGAAAGGCAGATTCCATTTCATGCCGACTTTAAAAGGAAAGAGCTACAGTTGTTTTTATAGGTTTTACTGCGGAATAAGAGAAAGAAGGGAGGAGAAAGACAGACACATGAAAGGAGGCTGTAACATTGAAAGCGGACTGGTTGTATCCAGATAGCCTGGTTTCATCACAGTACGACATTACAAAGTGCCACCTCTTCTGAATCTACTTTCTCTTACACACACACACACACACACACACACTGCTCTAAGCAGTACGTTATAAAGCATGCATCAGTGTGTGTGTGTATGTCGTGCCCTTTTTAGACCCTGCTCACTCGTCTTCAGAGAATGTAAAGGGTATCAATTTACAGTGAAGTCACAGGCCTGAAACCACCTCTCTGCAGCAAACCCTGTAATTTCTATTTGCATCTTATTTCAACGTAATCTCTTTACATTCTTCACGGGAAACACAAAGCTGCTGTTGTTGTTAAGTGGGGGGGGGACCTTGGCATCTTATAGAAGGTACAGAGATAGTTAAATGGTACAGTATGTGTCAGTTTAAGGAGGATGTACATTGTACAGCCCATGAACAGAATCAAGGAAACAGATACAACAGTAGCTGCCGACTGTCTGATCCACCTATATGGTGACAACTGTTCATTGGCTAGGCTACTGAAATTCAGGAGAAGACATTGTCCACATTATAATTTGTTTCTGTACTGTCATAATTCCAAATGTAAAGGAAATGCCATGACTACAAGTGATGCAAAATCACTAAGCCCAAAATAGAAGCGCCAATGTATTCTTTAGGGTCATGACTCTTGACTCTCAAGAAAATTAGCTGGTTCAATGACACACAAGGCGACGACAAAAACCTCTTTGAGTGTTTGCATGTAATTAGAAACATAATTAAAATGTACAATATGTGGCTCTGAGAAAAAGCAGGATCTGCTGGCTGGTTTACAGCTGTTTTCCTGAACAATTTAGTGGGGAGAAAGGCAGCCATACCCACCACAGCTGGAATCTTGTTTCATATCCTAAAGACGGCTGTCCAGAGATTAACACTAATTTAATAGAACCCATAAACATCTCAGATGGATAAGTAAATTGTCATTACAAGCAGTGACAAATATAACAGCACCAATCATTTTAGCTTCTACTTTAGATGTGTTCATTTTTACATAGATTTCACTATAATGATGATAAATTTACTATAAAAGTACTATACCAGATATTTTGGTTTGTTGCCGGTGCATCTACTATTCATATAAATATATTAATATAAACATACATGCGTTTCTTTGGCGTGCCTAATACATAAAATAAAGTTTCCGTAAACAGGATTAATAATAATATTTTTGAAAAACAAATATAGAAGAGAGACATTATCCCATTCATACCTGAGAAAGACTTGCAGTGTGCTAGTCAACAAGCTTTCTTTGCTGGCAATGTTTACTGCAAAATGTAAATCTTAAAGCATAAAAACTGAATTTACATTTCCAAACAACTATTTTGTATTACCTGCACATTTTTACAGCTGGTTTTTAATTTTGTTTAAAAATCATGTGAGCTTGTGCCCAGAACCTGCTGGTTATGATAGCTCAGACCATTAACTGAAAACATGAGGCCAACATTTCCTTGCCAATCTGAATAAGTATATTTTTCCCCATTAATGAAATCACCAAGTGTATTTAACTTTTAAACATTTCTAGCAACTTGTCCAAGTCCTGCATTTTACATGAAGGTTAAATAGGTGTGAGTGTTACAAAATAAAAAGCGTGAGCTACTGGTCTTGGTAACAAACTTTCAAAGTGTCAAAATATCTGACACATTTGTAGTTTCTTTCTTGGACACTAATACTTCCCAGCATTAGGAAGCATGCTGCTGAGTAGTAATAGGCAAGGTAATATAAATAAATAAAAAGTCTTGGAACATTCAGATTGGTTGAGACAGCATAAGCAGTAACAGCACCAGCACACATGATCACCATCATGAGGAAAAATATAAAGGATTTAGGCTACAGGTCAAAATGTTTTTAAAATATAAAGTTAGATGTGTACACATGGTTTATTATGTAACTTGTATACAATTTTATATAAATTTGATCATATAAAACATGTAAATAACCAGATGGGGACTGTTCTTCTAACACTAGTGTAGGCCTATTTAAAACAATGGCACAGTGTTACAGATTTGTAGGCTACTTGACACATGTGAAACTGAGGTAACGCAATTTTAAATTAAATAGAGACTAAAACTGAAACTTTATTTTTTTAATAATGCAAAATAGTGTAATCAAAACAAATTAATATTTTAAATGAAAAAGGAACTGTAGCATTTTCAACTAGTTGTTCTAGTAAAGAGAAAAATCCACAAAGAGTCTATGAATATTCATGCATAGTTCTGTTGAATGTTCTTCAAGAGATATAGCTAAGATATAGAAACAAATGAAGAAGTTCAGATGCAAAAGCCTCTAAGTGCCATTTGACATTTTCTTCCTAAAATGATCATTTTTATCAAGCTTGTATATTTAAGTTCAGTACATTTCACTTAAATGGCAATGAAGAGTTACCTATTAATTGTCATTTAAGTGAAATTACTGAACTTAAATATACAAGCTTGATAAAAATGGTAAATTTTAGAAGATAATTTCAAATGGCATTTAGAGGCTTTGCATCTGAACTCTTCAAGTATGACCTATGGGTTTTGTAAATGTTTTTGTGCAGAGATCGCAGAAAAGCCTACAGCCTACATTATGAACTTTAATTCACAGCTCATATCAGTGTTTTTTGCATTTAAAATTCTTAACCACCTTAATAACCAATACTAGCCTGACACAAATCTCTCCCTCACAGGTCGTAGGGTCACTTGCGTGAACATAAGTCACCATCTAGTGGAGAGAGACTGCAATCAGTCATTCAAAACAGAACAAACACATAGGATCTTGCTCTAAGTTAATTAGCCGTAAGAGCACTGATAGGGACGGGGCACATAATGAAGCTCATCTAGACCGCATTGCACGGGTGAATGAGCCGACAGCGCACTGCGCTAATGGAAATGGTAGACATGATTAGCCAGTAATGTGCACTGAATGAGGGTATCAGATATCATAGGAAATGCAAAGACAACATGGAGAAGGTGCATTTAAGGGGCACTACATCTGTGCATCAGCATCTTAATGAAAACGATCTTCATTCCTGAGCAATCAGGACCCGCAAGGCATAAAATAGGCCACGCACTGTAGAGTCGCGCGCAAGAGAGTGGCCAGCATTTGCCGTGGAAACCGAATACTCAGCATGTAAATAATGTGATCTCATACATGCCATCTGGAAAAGATTGGGCCTTGGTGCCGTAACTGCCTCTACCGATATAGAAGGGGGATCCATTACCATATTTATTTGTGCTGCTAAACTTAGTCCGTGAATGGGATTATGTAGTGGCGAATTGAGGGTATATCCTAAACAAACACAGTATATTAAAGCAGGATTTGTGGTATAGCCTGAACAATAATGGATTTACAAGACAAGAGTGTTTCACCCACTTTTTCACAAGCTCTCCATTTTTCAAAGATTGAATCCAGACTTTTTGGGGTGAGTCTTTTTGCTATGAGAGCGAAGTAAGGGGTGGGATCTGCCTACGGTATTTATCATATTTGAAAAATCTAGTTCGATGGGGGAGGGGGACGAAGAGTAAAGAGACGCTACTCCATCAAACTCGCAGTCTTGGACAGAGAATCATACACGAGTTGCTTGAGGCACACACATGAGGTTCTGCTCCAGCTCTGTAAAAATGCTTATTTTTCGACGAATGCAAGACTCTTCCTTTTGCCCTTCCAGTCAACAGTCCATGTGTTCAAAGTAAGTACTGGTGAAGTGGTCTGGACCACAGACTGACAGCAGCCTTGAAAGTGAGTTTACAGTGAGCTCACTTTATCTACTGTTCAGACTGCTTTTCCCATTTAGATTCCCTCCTGAAATCCTTGTCTCCTTTCAGTGTCACAAAATAACAGATTCTCCATCCCTTGACCTCTGTTTTTATCTAGTTCACCCTCTCTGCAGATAAACGTAATGTACTCATTATGAAGTCAAGAGTAATGAGTGGTCACACAACAGAGACAGAGGTGAACAAATGTCCTCTCTGAAACTCTTCCCAAATTATAACTTTCAAATTTGGCTCTAAAATAGTCTACACTTGGAACACAATGCTTTGTATTTGGGATCATTCCTTTTGTTTCTTTATGAGATTAATAAAATAGTAACATAGCAAACGCTTATTTTATATGGTACTAATATTGCACAATTATTATTAATACTACTTAATATTGTAAGTAGTCTTGGTGACCATAAGAGAAGCCTCTCAAAAACATAGTTTTTTTTTATCAGAATACATTTTTAATTAGTCTCAATAGAAAAGGATGCCTATATACCGATGTCCTTTAGCTGCTTAGGACTGTCTGTGACATTAGTCACTTTATGTTAAGTAAAATTTGTTCATTTGCTGTGCATTTTCAGTGCTTTGGCCAGTAATTCCTTATCATGGCATGCTTGTTTTTCACAGACGTCTGTCCAGTATGTACCTACATATTGTATATCTAAGCCAATTAGGACCAGGTGATGGGAAAACCAGAGAGGATTCGGAGATCCTGCTGAAGAGAGATAAGAAAATGATGGATGATAGTAGACAAACACCTGCTCCTGTCATCATTTAAACAAACATCTTCATTTGAGAGAGAGGGGGAGGGGGTATAGCATAGAACAAGAGAGAAGGAAGCATATGACAGACTTTGAATTTCCTTCCCCTCTTTCTCATCATCTGGTATTGATATGTCATTCTCTGTCCTTAACTTACCTATCAGATGTGAGTAGTGAGGGTTGTAGAGCAGATTTTTAAAACTGTGTGTATATAGAGATCATACCCATTTATCCACAAATACACATTTGAGAGGATGGAGCATATAAAAATGCAAAAATTTCATTGAAAATTTCATTCGGATACCTGTATTGATTAGAAGAGCAGTATATTCTGAATGGGAAAAGTGGTGCCAATTAGGGCCTCTTGCGGGCCAAGAGGAAGTGGGACTGCCAGGTCTCCTTTCCTCTGCGATCCTTCACCTTGAAATGCCTGGCCGGGACCTCCCGAGGTTCAGTCACCTCCCCTGGAGCTCCCAAGGTGTGAGATGCCATGTCCAATCTCTCTGCCCTATAGCCAGAGGACAGTAGAGAAGATAGGGGTGTCATGCTCTGGTGTCTTAAGTTATACATGTAAACCTGCTCATTTGGCAACCTTTTGTAGAGCCATAAGGTAGGCTGGGGAAATGTTTTTGTTAATGTCAAATGATATAAGATATGTAAAGGCATCTGGGGGTTACAACATACACTCACCTAAAGGATTATTAGGAACACCATACTAATACTGTGTTTGAAACCTTTTCACCTTCAGAACTGCCTTTATTCTACATGGCATTGATTCAGACAAGGTGCTGAAAACATTCTTTAGAAATGTTGGATCTCCATCAACTGCAAGAATAAAATCTTTCAGTTGGTGGAGATTTGTGGGAAGCACATCCAGGGCAAAAAGCTCCCGTTCTGCCACATCCCAAAGATGATCTATTGGGTTGAGATCTGGTGACTGTGGGCCATTTAGTACAGTGAAGTGAACTCATTGTCATGTTCAAGAAACTAATTTGAAATCAGAGGGGATTATCACACTTATACGTAGTACTTCCGGATTCTGTGATCTTTGTGCACTGCCACTTCCGTTGAATCACCAATCTCGCTGGCGAATTGATGAAGGACTACACTAAGTTTATTTATACGGCATCCCTGGTAAATTAGTTTGATTCACTAAAGTGCCGGCTGCAAACAAACGTGCTACCTTGTTTTATTTAAAAGTTTTAATCCACTTCTTCCTTAAACTAATAATAGGGTTGGTGTTGTTGGTTAGATTTACAAAGTTGAACAGAGCAGTAACATAAATAGCATTCGTCTAATTCATTGTTGAACTGCGTCGGAAGTGGACATGCACAAAGTTGACAGATCCCGCCTATGAAACCCGGAAGCGTGATAATCCCCTATTCAAGCTTTGTGACATGGTGCATTATCTTGCTGGAAGTAGCATCAGTGGATGGGTACATGGTGGCCATAAAGGGATGGACATGGTCAGAATAAAAAGCACAGGTAGGCCGTGGCATTTAAACGATCCCCAATTGGCACTAAGGGGTCTAAAGTGTGCCAAGAACATCCCCCACTCCATTACACCACCACTACCAGCCTGCACAGTGGTAACACGGCATGATGGATCCATGATCTCATTCTGTTTACACCAAATTCTGACTCTACCATCTGAATGTCTCAACAGAAATCGAGATTCATCAGACCTGGCAACATTTTTCCAGTCTTCAACTGTCCAATTTTGGTGAGCTCTTGCAAATTGTAGCCTCCTTTTCCGATTTATACTTAGACCGGCCCGTCTGGCGCCAAGCACCAATGCCACGCTCAAAACTGCTTCAAGTCAGCTGCCGATCGATCTGCGCGTAGCTGCATGAAGTCGACCAAGCCTCTTGTCTGCTGCATGACAGGTGCCATGGTGCCATAGAATCTCATAATTCCCAGTCCGAGGATGTGAACGGCTCCGAATGTAACGTCACGTGTTGGTTGGCATCTTGAGACTACGGTAATTACATGGCGTGAATACAGCAAACCAAAGACAGGTTAGCGCACAGTACATCGATGATGTTCAGAAGACAACAACGAGAACGCGAGACCATTTATTTTGGTGGAGCTATGAGCTCAGAAATTACACTTGGCATCAGTCTTTCTGCTAGACATAAATCACAAGAAAATACTATCATAGATGGGAAGGAAAATTATCGAGTTCAATATGCCTTTTATTGTTTGGCAAAGCAATTGTAATTTGATCACAAAGCCGGCAGTGCACACATGCTGGACAGACTGCTTGTCCATCTACTTCACAGCACCTTTTTGCTCTGCCCAATCTGCCACACAGATGTGGAGCAGAGCCACAGTTGCCGCATTCATTTTTTTATTTAGAGAGCTTAAAACAGATAAAAGGCGCAGTATGATTTTACTGTCCAGGGTGATGGGTTTATGAAGTTTACCATAAAGCGTTCAGTTGGACACGGATGATGAGACACAGGGAGCGATGAAGTTATCACCTCTGAAGCCTGCTGGTCTTTCTAAACGTAGCTGTCGAGTAAGAATAAACTTAGTGGGAAAGCAGAGCTGACTGTAAACAGGCTATTTTTATTGCGTATATCTTTGTCTTCATTCATAATATATTATTTTGTAAACTGTCTGAGGGTGAATTCTATTAAAAAGGTAGCTCCATTATGCTGTACTCATCCATAAGAGATCAGGCTATTACTGTCTCATAAGTAGTGTTTCCAGAACCCTACAAAGCCATGCCTTATGTCTTTGCTGATATATTTCGAATCAGAATAATAATTATTTCAATAACAGCAACGAATATTGTCCTATAGTCTTCCATCTCCCCTTGGGAAAAAAAATGAAAATATATACAGTAAGTTACACTTATTTAGAACTTTTTCTTTGAAACCATTTTTTATTTTTTTTATTTTTTTGCATTATAAACAACCTAGCATTTTAAAGTGGTCACAAATAACTATATGCCAGCCAAATCATGCAGTGCCATTCATGTGCATAAAAAAATGGCATTTGGAATTTGAGCTCAATGTGCAAATTTATCTCTTTTCTCTGCTCCTCTTTCGCAATTTCTATTTTAATCTCTCATGCACTGAAAGTATCAAATAAATGTGCATTGATTATGAACCCTCGAGTTTTTCCTGTTTCTGTTCTGATAGGAAAGCCAGAATAATACCAGCAGTCCTGAGCTACAACACCAGACTCTCCTCATCATTGGTACCAGACTTAACAATTCTGGCCTGTGCACAGATCAGTAAGTCAGTTGATATTTTTCTTAAATATATGCAAACCTATTATTACCCACTATCACTTTCCACACAATATGGAGTGAATGGGAAAAGGCTGGACACTAGAGATATGCAGATACTGGGTGGGAGCAAAGGAGTGTAGGGTTCCAGGAAAACGAGTATATGTGGTAGTGTGGAGCAGAGAAGAGTTTCTCTATCAAAGACCTTTTCCTTCTTCTCATAAATACCACATCGATGAATAATTGCCCTCCCTCTGCACCATGGGCACAGACTCCAGCTCACAGTTCTGGACATCATATGAAATCAGTACTCACCGGGCCGTGGCTGCAGCTGAAATCTCCTCGCCTTTCACTCATCAAGCAGTTCATCTGATGTGTATAGCAGTCACACTGAGAGTTAGTGTGCATCAACAAATGCATGAGGCGTAACCATCTGTGATCTCACACGCACAACACACACAAACAGGAACTGCTATATTATTCTTGCCAATGAACATGTGCAGGTCAAGAAACTACTGAATGATTCACAGCTTTGGAATCATTAAAATCTGTGCTATTCTTAAAGAGATTTGTTCAGCTCAAACTAAATATTCTGTCATTATTTACTAAACCACATTTGGAAGCCCATTTCTGCCCATTCCTCAGAGTTAAAAGTGTAACTGTGAGATAAAGTAAAAAAAAATAAAAAAAGTACAATAGAAATATGATATAAAGTGTAGGAAACTGAGATATAGTCGAAATAATGAGAAACAAAAGTTGCTATTATGAGAAATAAGGTTGCAGTTGTCAGAAATTAAGTTGCACTTATGAGAAGTTGTGAGATACACAGTCAAGATTATGAGAAATATATAATCCATAATTGGGACATGAAATCATCATTAAACTTAAAGAAATGCACTGAATGAATTTGAGAGCTGCAAAAAAGTGATTTTCAGTGATTTGTGGTAAAGGCCCAGATATACTCACAGCGAAGTTCTTTTGGGGTAAAACAAAGTTTAAAATACATGCTGTGAACAAAATATTTTATATAAATAAAATAAAAAAATAAATATATATAAATAAAAAGTTTGAAAAAATATATGTGACTGTTGGCGAATATCTGATGCCGCTCACACTACATTTCTAACTCCCAAACCGAACTCCTGATTTTGTTCGAAATGACGTCTCATCACTTTGTTCTTCATTTCACATTGAAGTATTGGGGCCTACAATTTTGGAGTTGTAATTAAATTGTAGTAAAGCATGACTTTAATTGTATTTAGTGTACTTTTGTGTACTAAATTGGACCAACTTCAATTATACTTATGTAAAAGTAATCGGTATACTGTGTAGCTATAGTACACTGTGTAGGGACTAATTACATGCTTGATCAGTTATTAAAGTGTACTTTAATTCTGTAACAAGTACATTACAAAATCATTTTGAGTGTCTTCGAAAAATGCAAGCAATATACCATAAGTGTATTTTATATATTGTTTTATTGAAAAAAAAATAAAGTGCAAATAAATATACCTTTTTAAAACGATGCTGAATTTTCACTTAGCCTATACATATATGTTTCTAAATATACACTGTAAAAAAATCTGTAGAAATTACAGTAAATTACAGTAAAACTGGCAGCTGCTTGCCAGTAACTTACTGTAGATTTAAATTGATGTTATTTAGCAACAGTTTGTTAAAAGTTAAAAGAACATAAAACATTAACAAGTCTTTATCTTTACAGAATAAAACAAAAATAACAGCATCATGCAAAGCATTCTGGGAACCAGAATGCTTTGCATTAATTATTTTATAGTTTTTATTATGTAAAGACAAAGACTTGTTAATGTTAAATGTTCATTTAACTTTGAACAAACTGTTGCCAGTAAATATATATTAATTTAAATCTACAGTAAGTTACTGGCAAACTGCTGCGTAAGCAATTTTTTACAGTAAAATATACTGAAGTTCAATTATTTTAAAGTGTGTTAAAAGTTGTAATGTGAAAATAGGTAAAAGCATGATGCTACTATACTTTAAATATATATATATATATATATATATATATATATATATAAATATATTTAAAGAGAGTACAATGTTGATCGTATATTTGCAGTGTATTATTGAAAAAGGGAATGCATTTCAAATACAACAATAATAATAATAACTTTTTTGTCACTGAAATAATCACAGAATGTTTGTATTTGGGTGAAATATCTATTTAATGCTACCAAGGAAACAGTAAATGTTTCTTATGTGAAGAGTGAAGGTTTCCATAACTTGAGAGTTTAGCCAGGCAGAGGCTGAGGTCTGTCTGTCTCATTATCCAGGAGGAGCCGATGTATCTCCGTGCAGTCTAAGAAGAATTCCTAAAAATCTTTTCATTCAGACATCCCTGACCATAAACAGCTCATCAGAGGATAAAGAGCTTTGTAGATGACTGTGGTATGCATGTGCATGTCTTTGTGCTTTAGTTTTTATGTTTCTATCAGATCCCCCTAAAGAAGCAGAACTGTAGGAGTGAGACGGAACGAGGGAGAGAAGTTGTGGGAAGTTGGCGAATGAGCTAAGCTTTGAAAGTGAAACATAAGAGTGGCAGATCATAAGAGCCAGGAAAACTGATATTCTCCTCGTTAAGGATCTTGCTAGCTTCAATCTCTGTAGTGGAGACTTCAACTTTTAACAGGAAACAGGTCTAAAGGAACCTGTTTGTAACAGACAAGCAAGAATTGCGCATTCACATAGACACAACCGTGATGTGTGTTATATCCTGCTTCATTTTCATTAAATAATCAGATTGTCTGATATTGCTGGCATATTCTGCCATATTATGGTGTGAGTTGTGAGGATAAGATCCCTTTAAGGCTGTCACTTTGCAAATTTGGACATATGAAAGTATGGCGGAGTTTGTTATCTGCTCTAGTTACAGTTATAATAACTGCCACGTTACTGAATCTTCATTCAGGCAAAGCAGATTTGATCTTATAGGATGCCTCAGGAGGTCCCCCGTTCTACGTGGCATATTAGTCTTACTCTCCTCCTTTCTTTCTACCGCTTTCTTATTTTTCTTGTCATCCCAGTTCCTGCCTTCTTTAAAAATTTCGCATAAATCATGAATGGCATTAAGGATAAAAAATAATTTTTGCATCATTCAAATTGTTAGAGAGTAAACATAATATCTACCTCCATTTTTAGCAACTATTTATAACTCAGATAAATCATTACAGCATCACTTTTAAAATTTATTAACATGTAGCTTGGAAAGCAAAAGTTTCAAAGTAACTTCTCTAACACTGGTGTGTATACTTGACTAAAGATCTTCTGCAGTGGCTTGCAATGTAAAAAAAAAAAAAGGGAAAACATTCACTCACGCAGATGCAAAACTGGTGTCTTCGAGCAGGTTTGCTCCTTTAAGCCCTGCCAAGGCGTTTGTTTTCCATTTGTCATTTGATAGTGCTGATTTTTGGAGGATTTCATGCTTTGTTTAATAAAACAAAACTTGTGTAAAGCTAATGTGGCGCCACTTTCATTCGAGCAAATATGCTTTTGTCTCTGTCACCCTGAGACTGTTATTCTAATGTCAGTGCAGGGTGTGCAGAGACATCTGTCTTGGCTCTTGGTGAGCATGTTTGGTGTGTGGAGCTAAATGGACAATCATTTTTTAGCATTGAAGCTAATCAGGTGATTTCAGGGTGGCTTGAGCTAATGAGTAATGGTTTGGAAATGCACATGCACATCCATAGAGATGCTCAAACACACCTTGATATTTAATCATATTTAAGTCCTCTGAGCCAATAAAAAGCATGCTTTACTCATCTGTTACTGCAATGTAGTTGCCAATAATTTGGCCAATGTTCCAGTGCACTGCAGTGGTCACTCTCTGATGGACAGCTTTACATCTCTCTGTGAAGTTTTTTTTTCTTTTCTTCCTCTCTAAAATGAACACACTCACATGCAAACATCTGCTCTGTATCATTAAAAATAAAACCCAGTGAAAACATTCACATGCCTCTGCTCTGCAGTGCATTTATATAGACTTCTAGAGAATCTGGAGTGATTGGTGTCCTGAAAAATGGTCTTTCTCTCTTTTTGTACAGCTGTAACAAATTGAATGTCTGACTCTCATCATCAGCTTTTCCCGCAGTCCTGTGATGAATTAATTTCACACAGCATCCCCGAATAAGCAGGGTGAATGCAAGGGATGTGGCCTTCGTGACTCGCCTTCACTGTTCTCTTATACTGAGAAAAAACAAAAGACACAGCGAAACAAACAGCACAAACTTGGCATTACGTGGGAGTGCATGATATATGAGATCTTTACTGTATTTAAAGTAGGGCTGGGCAAGATGATCGTATTAATCGCATCCAAAATAAAAGTTTGTGTTTACATAATATATGTGTGCGTAGTGTGTATAATTATTTTGTATATATAAATACACACACATGCATGTATATATTTAAGAAAAATGTGTTCTTAATATATGAAATATTTATTTATACACATAATATTAATTTATATATATATATATATATATATATATATATATATATATATATATATATATATATATATATATAAAGTATATACATGCAAATATTTCTTAAATATATACATGCATGTGTGTGTGTGTATATATATATATATATATATATATATATATATATATATATATATATATATATATATATATATATATATATATAACTATACACACCACACACACATATATTATGTAAACACAAACTTTTATTTTGGACTGCGATTAATCGCGATGAATCATTGCCCAGCAATTTAAAGCAACACTAATTACGATTTTTTAGGTTGCAGGTTGCAGGTTAAACACCACTGTCGATTAATGAGTACATAAATCACTCAAGATATGTATATAATTTTTATATAAAAAATGTCTCAAAAATGGTTTTAAAGGGTTAGTTCACCCACAAATGAAAATTATGTCATTAATGACTCACCCTTCATGTCGTTCACAGTTTAAGAGTAATTTTAGATTTAGTCTGAGAAAGTTCTGTCCCTCTACTGAAATTGTATGTACGGTATACAATGAGAATACAAAGCTGAATAAAGTCGTAGTTTTTGTTATTTTTGGACCAAAATGTATTTTCGATGCTTCAAAAAATTCTAACCCACTGGTGTCACATGGACTGATTTGATGATGTCTTTGTTTTCTTTCTGGACAAGGACAGTATACCGTACATGCATTTCAAATGGAGGGACACAAAACTGGGAAGACATGAGTGAGTCATTAATGACATAATTTTCATTTTTGGGTGAACTAACCCTTTAAAGACCAGTTTTTTTACATTTTTGGTATTAATTAACTTTTTTTACGCAATTCGGTGATGACATCACGTTGGGGGAGAAGTGGAGGAAGGGTAGCCTCAGCCTAGTATTAAAACTATGGTGACTGACTGGGATGAGAAAGAGGTGGCAAGAGCCAACATGTAACGTTACATTGGAGATTTTAAAGGTAACTTTCAAAACACGTTGTTGACTTAATTTAGAACAGATGTAGACATCCTTGTTTAATTTATCCACGTTTAGTTGGTGTTGTGGTCAACCGCATAACTTAATCCAGAACAGACACTTATTTCGGTTGAGATCTGGCTTGGAAAAGGGTAAAAATAAACACATCGTCGCCCAGCCTCTCAGGAACCTATAGTGTTGGAGTTGCATGTACCCATGCACATTGTCTTGACCATTTTAAACTTAAAATGAAAAGAAAAAATGAGAAATCTGAGCGTCAGCATCAGTTCTGGCAGGCCAAGTAGTCAAGATGATGCTAACGCTATCAGCTGACAACGCAATCTCATCAGAGCATCTGTTGTTCATATTCCCTCTGGGTGCCACATTTAAGAATATATTTAATAAAATTTCCTAATCATTTCTATTGTCATGTGTGTTCTTGACTTAATGGACCTGATAGAACTCAATTTCAGTGGTTATTTTGCAATATTGACCAGCTACATTATCCATTGTGTCCATGGTTTAACTAAACTCTGCACTGTCCTGAAGAATTTAGTTCCAGCTTGCCTCAACACACATGCCTGGAAGTTTCTAGCATGCCTAAAAGCTTGCATTGATTAGCTGGTTCAGGTGTTTAATTGGGGTTGGAGCTGAATGCTGCAGGACAGTGGCCTTCCAGGAGAAGGCCCTGACATTATCCCTTATTTCCTAAGTGGTGAATTTACTGGTAAAGGATGGAAAGAAATCCATTCTAAGGTGAACATGAGGACACATACACACAAACCATGGAATAAAGGCATATTTGACGCTTCCAGCTGGACAAACTATATGGTAATTGCATACCTACATAATTGTAGCTGAGCACACACACACAGTTGATTAGATATGGACACTGAGACTGAGGTCTATTACAGGACAGAAGAGGAGCGTCCCAACAAGAGAAGTCAATCTGACATCATTCTCATTTTTACTGCTCTGTAACTGGAAACCAACACTAAATAACCCTAAGGATCCTTTCCAAATTACGCAGGATAGCAGCTGAATCTAAATGAGCACTCAATTTTTCCACTCTCCTTTTTCTTAGTGTATGAGTATTACTTAGTAGGGAGAATGACCGCATCAGTTAAAACAAATATCCAGGATTTAGTTTAACGTAATCAAGGTGCTTGAACTCGTTTAGCTTTTTGGGTGGTTGGTATTACCTGAGCCATAACTATTCTGCCTTGAGGAGAAACATTTATTTGAAATTAATCCAAAGTTATAGGGAGATGTGGATTGGTCAGATGGTGCTCTCATATGAATTGACTTTAGGTGCAGTTTGTTAGAATGTTGGTGTGGTATTTATACAACTTCACAAAGTACAATTTGACAGCTCATTTAAGAGTTCATATGCAAATATCTCCACTTGTAAAATTAAAAAAGGGTTCATTGGGGTTCTATACATGAAGCATAGGGTTCCTTCCTTACTCAACTCCAAATTACCTTTTATGCATTTTAATCATGCTGATTTTTGGAGGATAAAAACTGAAATGACACTCTTCGTGTGATATTGATTAATTACATTTTTTAACCCTCATATCCTTTTAAGGTTCTAAATAGAACCTTTTCTTCTAAGAGTGAGAGACCCTGCAGAAAGCAGCAACAGATACCATTCTGAACTGCTAAAATTAAAGACGTTATTAAAAATCAAGTGATATTTTTTTAATGAATTTGAATGTAATAAAATAGTTTTTTGAAAGCACTACATATGAAGAGGTTCAGAGGAAGTGTTCAATCCAGATTAAGAGCCTGTTTTCTGAGCTATCCAGAGTGCTGAACCACTTAACATTAACATTAATACTAAACAGCAAAGACTTACAGTACAGTAATTAAACCTGTAAATGTCTTGTACTAGTTTTAAACGTTTTAAAGTAAGTAGATTCTAGACTGTAAGTTATTAAGCATGCATTTATGAATGTCTCATATATTTATGACAAAGTAGAATATAGTATAACAGAGTCTGAAATTATTTTCAGATATTTTCTAAGCATATAAACCGAATCCACACTCCTGTGTGTTTCAAATACTTCATATGAAAAAATATAAGGTATGAACAAATATGGCTGCTATTTGTCAAATCAAATGACCATCAGTAATAAAAGTGGTTTTGCACAATAAGGCAGCAGGGAGTGTTTTCCCATTTCCCATTCAGACAGTAAACTCACAAAATGTAACTAGGCCCATATAATGAAATACACCAAGGCCTGGTTTCACAGACAGGGCTTGAATTTAGCCAGGATTAGTCCTAAATTTAGCTTTTATAAACGTGCCTTAGAAAAAAAACATTACTAGTGCGCATCTTGAGACAAAAACAATGACGCTGTCATATTTAGAGATTATCAGAGCAAGTTGCTTTCAGTCAAAATAGCTCAAAGTTGCATGGGACTAGACCTAAGCCTTGTCTGTGAAAACGGGCACAAATGTTAATCACAATTTAAGCCATCAAAGTATCATTTTTGGTGGTGGTTTCACTTGATTTTCATGCCTGTAATCCATTTATCTTCAAAATAAAATGGAATAACTGTTTCTGAGTAAATCATCAATGTAAATGTGCTGAGTGTGCACTTTCCCTAGCGTTTCTGTATCCTCTCACATGCAAAACACCAGACAATTATATATCATCAATCAATCTGAACTCCAGATTTATGAGCTGTCTCAGGCCTACAAAGAAAAGAAAGAAAGATCCAGAGAAATAACGACATTCAGGTGACGGAGAATGACATTGACAAATTCAGAAGAATAGGTGGGGTTTTATTAGTAAATTTGGTCCCACATCCTCTGGATTCTCAGACGGTGAAGTGACAGAGGCAAGACACCCAGACGCCACAGTTAGCACATGAAGATTGCATTATAAAGTGAGTTTGGTCAAGTCAAATCGGTCTCACACAGTTATTGCTAAAAGCTTAATTCAGGGATTGAAATATACCATTATCCGAATACGGTACATCCAATGCACATGTTAATATGAGGGATTTTTTGTATTGATTTTCCACATGTGTTTTACCTGAATTACGCATTGCATTGTGTTGAAGGAAATGCCTATAAACTGAAAAGATACTTTTCTGCCATGACATTATCCATTTTTTACCGATTTAAGTTCTGAAAAAGAGCTTCTGACCATTTGACCTCTGTCTCTCTCTTTCATACATGCGTAAACACAGTCATACGTTCAATAATGTGTGGTGAAGATCCATGTGTGATGAACTCAAACTGTGTTTGACAGACAGAGGAGGGTGTTTTTGATCTGGAGGCTGTATTGTGACGAGCAGTAGGCGCTGTTTTGATTCACAAAGATGTGAAACGAAAGGACAGAGGAGAAGAAAAAACATTTAACTCTTCAAACTGAACTCAACCACTAGACCTAGAGAGAGAGATGGAAGGAGAGATTGAGAAAGCGAACGCTGAGGTTAGGACAAAAGATTGTGACCAGGGCAGGAGAACTCTGCTCAATCTAACACATATGTTGTGGGCTAACGGTGTAGTAGCCCAAGGGCACAGACAGCAGCAGCATGTGAAAAAGGTTTTCTACCCAGACCTCACTTCAAATTTAAGAGAGAGGGAGGAAGAAAGAGAGAGAGAGGTTGAACTGAGACGGAAAGAAGAGAGATGGAAAGATATGATTAACATCAGAGCCTGTGGATTAACACAATTAACACCTCAGAAAAACCTCTTCTGCTTTCAAAGGGCCTGGCCCTCAAAACTCTCAATGCAAAGGCAAAATAAAAGCGCACTCTCACAGAAATACTGTGTGTCAATATTGTAATTTGATTTAAATTAAGTGGAATAAAGAGGTCATGAAATAGAGGGAGAATCTGATTTTAGGTTTAGCACATGCATGGCATGAATGGCGTTAAGTGGAGTTCTGTTTTCGTTCATGGTGAGTTCAGACACTGATACTTTCCTCTAACATGAAGACTTTTAATCCTTATAGTCTCTATATAAAGCTTTCTTTGTGACACTTTAGAATACATTGCATTCAAACATTTACAAAAAATAATACTTTTATTCACCACAGATGCATTAAATTGATCAAAAGTGACAGTAAAGACTGTGTTCCAAAAGATTTCTATTTCAAATAAATGCTGTTCTTTTAAACTTTATATCCATCAAAGAATCCTTAAAAACTTACTATCACTGTTTCTACAAAAATAGAAAGCAGCACAACTGTTTTTAACATTGATAATTATATTCTTTACAATACGGGTAAAAACATTGATTTTACAATACGGGTGCACTAATAAGCCTTAATTTATGCTTAACTAATGCAGATAATACTGAATTAATGTGTAACTAATGATTATCTGCTACTCATTAATGATTACACATTAGGAACTAATTAAGAGTCTGTAAGGTTAATGTATTAGTTCATCCATTAATTGTTAATAATTAAATAAGTAATTGTGGATTAATTCCATAATAACTCATTTTTTTATCTAATAGTGTTAATTAATATGTTAATTACCAGAATGAGCAAAAGCCTTGTATTTCAACTTCCAGATACAGGTACACTAATATGCAAATACATCATTAATTACTTCATTGTTAGTGCAAATTAAAGTACAAATTACAACAATTACTAAACGATTAGTTAATAATGATGTGTCTCAACAAGTAAAGTCATAACATAATGATACCTTTGCAAATCATTAGCTAATGATTAATTAAAGCAGACAACTGGAAGTTGAAGTACATAGCTTTGACTAATTTTGGTAATTAACACATTCATTTACATTATTAGTTAATAAAATATGTTATTAAGGAATTAATACACAATGACACATTGAATTAATAGCAATTCATGTATTACTTAATACTATTAATCATATAGACTCTTTATTCAGTTGCTGATGCAGTAATCATTAATTAATGGTTTAGTTCTTCATGAGTTATACATTAACTCATGATTATCTGTGCATTAGTTAAGCATGAATTAATGCATATTAGTGCACCCGTTTGTAAATGTTACCAAAATGATTCTTGAGCAGCAAATCAGCATATTTAAATGATTTATGAAGGATCATGTGACACTGAAAACTGGAGTAATGATGCTGAAGCTTTGACATCCCAGCAATACATTGGATTTTATATATATACACATACAGACCCAAACATTTTAATGCTAATGTATCTTCTCCATTATTATTTAATTATTAAATAAATGTATCTATTATTTGTATCTTTCTTTTTCTCACTTTTTTGAAAATGTTGTTGAATCAAGTGGTGGTATAAAATCCTCATTGTTGTAGATAAAATAGTATATTGTCCAAAATATTTACATGTTTTATCCAAAGTGACTTACAAATGAGGAACATAGAAAGCAATTCGTCACAGAGCCAACAATATAGTATTTAATCATCTAGATTCAGAAAAATATTCCGAAAGCAAGTCAGAACACACAGAAGCACATTGATGAAATGCCAGTGACCCCCTGTCATTCGGAGCATACAATTGAAACAAAAAAGTTGTTTCTGGTCCCTTTTTCACCCCTGTACAATACGAGGACTGGGCTAGTGCTGACTGTAGGGCTTAGTGACTCTTATGTGTGTGTGTGTGTGTGTGTGTGTGTGTGTGTGTGTGTGTGTGTGTGTGTGTGTGTGTGTGTGTGTGTGTGTGTGTGTGTGTGTGTGTGTGTGTGTGTGTGTGTGTGTGTGTGTGTGTGTGTGTGTGTGTGTGTGTGTGTGGCAGCAGCCCGGAGGCAGAGTGTTGAGCCACTGTTGTTCTACAGTACATGAACACATGAGGCCAGGGAAACACTGTACAAATCTGAGGAGCAAGTCAAGAGCTTCAGTGACAAGGTAAGACATACAGCAACACCCACACAGGAAGGGTACAAAAATGACTTCACGCACTCTTAAAAAAGCTTCCATATGGGGATTTTTGCAGCAATGCCACAGAAGAACCATTTTTGATTCCCCAAAGGACCTTTCAGTGAACATTTTCTAAAACTAATAACATTTTAAAAACCTAAAGAATATTTACTACTATAAAATTACCTTTAGTGAAATAAAAATGAAAATCCCATGAATGTTAAGTTCATCATGGAATCTAGATGGCAATTTTTAAGAGTGTTTAGCAAAAAGTAATTAACTTTGATATGGGAAAAAAACAATATTGTACGATTTGGTTTACAGTAAGCAAAAATTGTTTAAAAGTCATATAAACAAGCTTTTAAAAAAAGCCTGTCTTAGATATGGATTCCTCCAGTATATTCCTCCAGCAGCTAAATTTTGTGAGATAAGAGCGGGTCACATGAATAAAAAACAATCACTACAGTCCATTTTAGGCCACTTTTACTGCAATAGGCCTATACTTTTCTCTTCTCATGTAATTTTTTTCCAGAACATTGCTTTTAGGTTATCATCATAAAGGGAAAAATGTTACTAAGATTTGACCAGACGTGTAGTCCCCAGCAGAAACATTGATAGGGTTGTGTGCATCAAGATTGTATTTATGTGCTCAAAATCTTCCTACAAATGTCTTTATTTGCTTACTATCGCCACCTAGTGTTCATTTGGTCTGTTTCAGAGGCCTGTGTGTTGTCTGGCATATGACAACATATGGACCAAAAGATGAAGGTTCGTTGAAGAAAAAGAATTAGACAAAATAATCAATCTTGTGTTGTTAAATGCTTTTTCCTATAGACTGTGAACGTCATACACATGCAAAACTGGAGTGTCATAACAATATGAACATATTGAACACTAATGGGTAAGTGACTAGAAGTTTGCTAACACAACATGAAAGACAGACACAGAATTAAGATGCTGATGCCAAAATGAAAGGCTTTATGTAGAACAACCCACATATTGTAAGATGGTTAGATAAGAGAGTTAAAAAGAGAAAATAGGTCATGCGTCAGAAAACAATGTGGTATGTGTGTGTGTAGTTTGATTGAAACAGGAGACATTATTGCTAGTAATTATTATTACGTTGATGCTGTTACGATAGCATGATTATTTCTAATGACAGACTCTGCCAACAAAAGACAAATAAATACAGAATTTTATTTACAATAATAATGTCCAAAGATTAAATCTTTTTGGATGTACACAGAAAAGTTGCATTAGCGTGTTGTTGCAAATGGAATCTGGTGTTTGTTTGAATCCTATGTTTGTTATTCATTACTCAGTATAGTGGCTACTATCAGTCTGCCTCAAGAACATGCGTATGACAATTTCTGACATAAAAATTACTTAAAGGACTGCTATCATTAATGCTTGTGATGTGAAATAAAACTGTAAGGGGTGACATGCAGTACACAAAGCCAAACTGGTAAATTTAAAAATAACTTGGCAGTTTTGAATGTCAAAAGGGCAAAATGGGCAGAATTACTTTTATAGTTTTTATATTACTAAAATGGCACAGCACACTGTAAAAAAATATTTTCAAGATTTGTTATCGCAACATTTTTTCTTTTGTCAAATCAACTTCAATAATTTATTTAGTTGAGATAACTTATTATTTTGAGTTTCTGGTGATTAAATCAATCTCCTCCATTGTATTAACTCACTTTTTCCAGTTCAATTAACTTAAAATTTTAAGGCAGCCAGGTGCGTGCAAACTAAGGGATTAATACACTGCTGTTCAAAAGATTTTTTTGTTTTTCCAAGAATTCTAATGCTATAATTCTCACCAAGGTTGCATTTATTTGATCAGAAATAGAATAAAACCACTGATATTGTTAAATGTTATTACAATTCAAAATTAATATATTTTAAAATGTAGCCTATCTATTCCTTTGATGGCACAGCTAAACTTTCAGCTTCATTACTCCAGTCTTTAGTGTCACATGATCCTTCAGAAATCATTCCAATGTATTGATTTGCTGCTCAAAAAAACACTTCTTATTATTGTTAAAAACAGTTGTGCTGCTTTTTGTCAGGATTCTTAGAAAGTAAAAAAAACTGCATTTATTTGAAATAGAAATCTTTTGTAAAATTTATTTTAAAAATCTTACTGACCCCATACTTTTGTATGGTAGCATTACAATTTAATCGTTCATTTTGAATGTGTATATTTACTATTATTAGTCTTTTTTAATGTCTAAAAAGATGCCTTGTATATCTGAAGAAATAATATAACATGGTATAAATGTATATACAAATATATCAGTTTTGGCCACCTCTCAGAATTTCATTTGACATTTCTCACTCAAACTTTGTTATCTCACTGGTTAGTTGGACAGAGCAGGTGGTTGCATCACATGTAGGGAACTGTGGGGGAGGCTACACTTGTGCACGTGCACCAGAGTTTATTCTATTGTCAGCACATTTCCCACTGCAAACACAATAAACACCATGCGTCAGTCTCAGGCCCCATTTGCAAGCAAAACTACATTGCACACAGGCTGGATGCATATACAGTATCTCACAAAAGTGAGTACACCCCACACATTTATTTTAGAGTAGTCAGTGTGCTGCTTGTATAGTATTCACAGTCCTCTAAAAAATAACTCAACATACAGCCATTATTCTCAAAATAGCTGGCAACAAATGTGAATACACCCTATTGATGCAAAGCCACATGTCCTATTCATCATTGTTTTTGTCTGCTTGACTGGACCATTCAAATTTGCGTATCTTGTATTAGAGCTGTTCAAATTTATGCTTTGAGTACAATTCTCTCATATTGACCACTGGATGTTCAACATGGCACCTCATGGAAAAGAACTCTCTCACGGATTTGAGAAATAGAATTGTTGTTCTCCACAAAAATAGCCTATAAGAAGATTGGTAACTTCCTGAAACTGAGTTGCAGGACAGACCAGGGTCATACAGAGGTTTTCCAAGACGGGTTCCACTTGGAACAGGCCTCGCTAGGGTCAATCAAAGAAGTTGAGTCCTCGTGTTGTGCGTCAGTCACAGAAGCTGGCTTCAGAAAACAGACACACGAGTCCTGCCAGCATTGCTTTAGATGTTGCAGAAGCGGAAGGTCAGCTTGTCGGCACTCAGACCATACGCCACACAATGAACCAAGTCCATTGCATGGCCGTCGTTGCATGGTCGTTCGTCGTAAATATATACTGCTATACAAGCAGCACATTGACTACTCAAAAATCTATCTAAGTTTCATTTCTGTAGCATTGTCCCTTGAGAAGACATACTAACATGTTTGATGAAATGTGAGGGGTGTACGCACTTTAGATACTGAGTCCATTATAACCAGGACTTGGGTTGGAGTTACATTGCTGATAAGTTCTTCCACTATTTCTGGGTTGTTTTTGGGCTCTGTCAGAGTTAACTGAACTGATAGATGAGTAAACATCGGGTTGCTTAAGTCCTTTACAAGCAGTACTTGATTAAGTCCATAGGTCAGGAGTTTCTGAGGACTACAAGAACAGATCTGGTGTCCTGCTTTAATTATTAACTTTCAGTGGTGGTGCATAAAATAGTGCAGTTTATTGACTAATTGAAACACTGATTTTTCTAACAAATATTAGTGTGAAAATACCTTCCAGTTCACTATGTAGTCAAAAAGTCTCAGTACGGGAATGCAGGGTCTTGGAGAAGGCAAACTCTGGCTCATACTGTAGCTAGAGTTCCAAAGTTAATCTCAACCCACTTGTGTTTCCACCCTGGTTCAGTCTTTAATGTTAATCAGTGTTTTGACTGCCAAAGCATCGGAGCAGTCGCTTTGTCTAAACCACTAGAAAAAGGTCAAACAAACCTCTTGTTTGTGTTTTCAAGGTAGAGTTGTTGCATATGACACTATTTAACTTTAATATTCAACCTGAAATCGAAAAATAAGATGCATTAACTTTAGATATTCTGATTATTTTTTTGAATGCAGGTTTGTTCAGTGGTTTTGAGTACTAATATCTTATACCATCTCTGATTTTTAAATGTGTTTAAATCATTTACTAGTATAAAATTGGCCTTGGAAAAGTATCATGTGAAAAATATGAAACTCATTTTGTTGATATATCTATCCATTGACATTGGAAAATTAAATATCTAATATTGATGTTCATACTTTTTATATATTGATTCAAAAATGTAAACTCTGCATCAGTGATAATGTGGTATTAATGCTGAAATTATGTCAGTTGTGTACATGATCTCATGACGATGTGGTTTTTTTTGTTGTTTTTTTAAGCGAGGAAGGAGTTTGTGCAGAAATGACTATGGTCTGTTTGACTGATTTTGAGCAATATGCCAAGCTGCACCTCTCAAAGTTAGCATGGGACTATTATGAAGCTGGAGCTGATGAATGTACAACCAGAGATGACAACCTGCAGGCTTATAAACGGTACCATTCTGCTTTTAAATGCACATATACTCTATTAGGCAACTCTATGCTCCAAACTTGTAACTAATCTCATACAATTTGAAAATATCATCTAGAGCCAGACCGATATATCGGCAGACCGATATTATCGGCCGATATTAGGCATTTTTCAAAATATCGGTATCGGCAGTTATAATGGCCGATAAGATTTCAAAAATAAAATAAAACGGATAAACACGCTTGAACCATGTCATGAGTGTTGGAGTTGTATAGTTTGTCCACCAGAGGGCACTCTACACTGTCCCTTTTGGCAACACTCGTTGAGTTGGTCACGAGACATACATTGCTTGAATAACAATTAAAAGAGATTCCCCATCCAGTTCTCTTAACTCAAATAAGCATGACAACATTTGTGACCATCATGTCCAGTTTTGCTGATGTTAAATAAGCCGAGAGTGAAGTGGAATTAGCTAGTAATAGATACTGTTACATTGTTACAGTGATAGTTGACTGAAGTATTTCTTTAATAGCGCGTGACAGTTATAGCAATGAGACGCATCATCTCTCCTTGGCCTGTTATATTGAAAATGTATGTTTTACATTTTGCAGTATGACGTTATCCATTGCTAAATTATGTCTTGTCATAGACTAGCAAACCACAAAGCTAGCTAATGCTACGATCATCAGTCTGTTCTGTTGTGGCAATAAAAAGAAAGTTTCTTTTAAAATGCATTATCATATTATTTTAGTTAAAACTCATAAATAATTACAAATAACTAATGTTAGGGAAATATGTTAATGTTTTGTTGCGCGTTTCTGAAAGAAAATTTAAATAAAAAAATATCGGCCGATATATCGGAATATCGGATATTAAAACCCAAAAATATTTGTATCAGTATCAAAATCCTTTATCGGTCGGGCTTTAATATCATCTCTTTCAGGATCCGCCTCAGGCCACGGATCTTACGGGATGTGTCGATCAATGACACTCGGACCACTGTGCTGGGAACGGAAATAAGCTTTCCTGTGGGAATTGCACCCACAGCCTTCCACTGCCTTGCATGGCATGAAGGAGAACTAGCCACTGCTAGAGGTGAGAGGAGGATGGAGTGTGATGAAGTGATTGTTGCACTAATTCCTGTGTTATGCAACACTTTAGCCACTAGATGGACACTGAAGCTGAATCTGTAGCTGTAGCTTTACTCTTTTCCATGTTATCTCTCCGTTCTACTCTTCTTTCAATTCCCAGCCTCTGAGGCAGTGAACACCTGTTACATAACCAGCACATACTCCACATGTTCAGTGGAGGAGATCGCAGAAGCAGCCCCTAACGGGTACCGTTGGTTCCAGCTGTACTTGTACCGGGACCGTAAGCTCTCAGAGCAGATCATACACCGAGTGGAGGCACTTGGCTACAAAGCTCTGGTGTTTACAGTGGACGTGCCCTACACCGGCAAACGCCGGAATGACATACGCAACCAGTTTAAGCTCCCACCTCACCTGAAGGTCAAGAACTTTGAGGGGATGTTTCAGGTAGGGGAACTACTTATTTAATTTAGTGCTGTCAAACGATTAAAAAAATTAACTTGATTAATCACAATTGTATTTTGATTAATGATTAAAAACACTTACATTTTTTATATATTTTATAATTTAATGATTTTTATTTTTATAATTTTTATAATATAATTTAATATATTTTATAATTTAATTTATTTTATAATTTTAGTTAATCTCCAAATTAATGTAGAAACAACATAAATAACGTATATTTTAAATTTTTGTTTAATGGCATCTTTTTTTGAAGGAAAGCCAGTTTCACAAATTCTAATACAGCTAATGATGTCTCGCTTCGAATACATTTTTTTATATGTAATTATAGCCATTCAACATTACAGTGCAATTGAAAACTCTCTCTTATTTTATTTTATTTTTTTTCATTTTATTAGGCTTCAAAAAATATAACAACTTTTAATTTAATTGAACTTCCTCACATAAACCCATAATAAATGTCATATTTACCTGTGTCCTTCCTAGCTGTCTAACAGTTAGGAAATATACAAACAGTCTGCACTTAAAGTATTATAAATTAAATATAGATTAATCTTTATTCAAGGTTTTTGATGAAAACATTGCAGGATTTTACTCCATATAATGGACTTCAATGGCAACCAACGGTTTGAGGGTCCAAAAATACATTATGTCACATTATGTCATTCGCGTTGATAAGGTCATGCATAGTCAGAAGTAACGACCCAGTGTTTACAACGTTATTGTATGTTTAATGACACGTATATGTATTTGTGTCAGTTTACTGTATTGTTAAAATGGTCCTTACATGTGCATATCGTGGATGTTTAACGATGTCACGCGTGACCTTTCCAACGTGATGACGTAATGCGTCGCACACAAACTCTTTACATTCATTTAAGACTTTATTTAACTCGTATACGACTGCTCTTATGAGGACACTCGACAAAATTAGCATTTTGGCATAATTTTGTGATTGTTCATTCATGCGCGAAAGAGAACTATTCTAGCGCACTGTTTTTGCGCACTGATAAATATTTTATACTAAATATTTTTAACATGTTAAATTGAAAAAAAATATCACATGTTAACGTGGACAGCACTAATTTGTTTGTTTATTTATCGTTTAATTTTTGAATTTTTCAAATTTATAATACAGTAAAGCAAGGGTTCCTCCTTACTATAAAGGAAGGCAGTGAAACAATGGGGAGAAGTAATGGGAAATCGCAATGAGCTGGATTCAAAAGTGTGCTTCCTGTATGAACACTGTGTGTTCGAGCATGTCTTGTCACTGTCTGTTTGAATGAATCCCTCTGGACCTCTGGACAGGACCAGGCAGAATCCCAGGAGAAGTACGGGACCCCAGCTAATACCCTGGACCCGGCGATCAGCTGGAAGGATGTGGGCTGGCTCCAGTCTATAACCCGGCTGCCTATAATCATCAAGGGCATCCTTACTAAAGAGGATGCAGAGCTGGCTGTAGAGCATGGCGTCCAGGGAATAATTGTGTCTAATCATGGGGGCCGACAACTGGATGGAGGTCCCGCAACAGTAAGGGCATCCATCAATGTGTCTGTAGTTTAAATATGATTCCCATCATAGACGCTTACATTTTGACCTTACATGTCACATAGATAGATTGTCTGCCTGAAATTGTGGATACAGTGCAGGGCCGGGTCGAGGTCTACATGGATGGAGGGATCCGCACTGGCAATGACGTGCTGAAGGCCATAGCCTTGGGAGCAAGATGTGTGTTTATTGGCAGACCAGCAATCTGGGGTCTCGCTTACAAGGTAACTGTGTGGAAATCAGTGTTTTTTTAGTGTTTCTGATGTTTGAAAATTTGCACCAGTCGGCTTAGGCCTGTTCTAAAGTTACCTTTAACAAATTGTGGGATGCTTGTATGTAATTGGTGCAGATAAGATGTTCATATAAGGTATGTTTTGAACAGGGGAGGAAGGATTGAGAGAGATCTTTCAGATACTACAGGATGAGCTTCGTTTATCCATGGCGCTTTCAGGTCAGTCTATGTGTAAAATGCAATGTGCCACGTGTCTCATAACAAAAAATGGGTCACGTTTTACTGTCTGACATTTTTCTTCACCTCAAATCACCTCTTATTCTTCTAGGTTGCAGAAATATTGCTGAGATCAACAGGAACCTCATTCAGTTCTCCAGACTTTGAACAGCAAAAGGGACTCTTTTAATTTTTACTTTAGCACAGAGAGCAGAGCAATACAAAGGTCCACTTTATCCACTATTAATAAATGTATTCAGGAAACTATTGTTGCTTTAAGTCACAAGAATGACATTAAAGCAAATGTTCACTGTGTCTGCATTGTTTTAATACAGTTTTTGTTTATTATGAACTGCTCTACATAAATTCCACATTATTTTGACTGAGAGTGAATTATTTTTAGTACCGGATGAATCTCCACTCAGAAATTAAGTAAAAGTTTAATTTATTTATATAGCACTTTTTAAAATACAGAAGATCATCTGTATCAGTATTTTATCTTTTCAGTAATAATTACAACTTTTATTTCAACTATAAAGTAGCTATAAAGTAAATGAGCTTTTTGCACTTTACATGCTCCACTGTAGCTATGTATTTGACTAAGGAAGAGATAACAAAGATGCACAAAGATAACAAAGGTGTCTTTATGATTGTGGTTTTCAAGATGTCTTCAGTAGCTGGCAACAAACTAAAGTGCAATGGGAAAAGTTTCTGATTTTGTGAGACTAAGTGAGACTATGATCAGTATTGAATGGATATTGAACATTAAGTTACTGTTTGGTTAAAATATCCACTGTGGTAAAACTAAACATTGAATTCTCAGATTAATAACTGTGTCTGATTCAATTTCTTCAATCATAATATTTATCTGACAAAAAATACTATACTCTTTCTGGTGCCTTCCTATACTTTTTGTTTGAGGTAAACTAGATTTTACAATCTGAAAAAAATCGACTCAGAGGAGCTCTGGTCTTTAACATGAAGCTTTTTTGTTTGCCATTTTTACGGTCACTATACAGTAAACAAACTACTAAAGCAGCACATAAAATAAATCCAAATCTTCTATCTGGACTTCATCTTTTAACACCAGCTATGAGTTCAACTCATGAGTACACAACATCACAGTGCAGAAGCAATCAAAGGAAGAGCTAAGGCATGAACTGAAGCCTATAATAAGTAACATGTCAAAAGGAGGAAGAGAGAACGTTTTGAAATAACATGTAAGGGTGTGTGTGTCAAAAAGAGAGAGAGAAGTGACACAGGAAGTCAATGAGGTTGTGGTAAACAGCCTCTACATACTCAGTTGTGTCGACTGAATGCGATCACAGCATGATGTCTTGTGTTATAATGAAAAAACACTTTTGAAACCCCCAGAGAAAGCACCACGTCTCGGTAAGCTCCTTTTATTTGATGTAGTCCATCTTTCCTGAATTTCCCCCTCTTATGAACTTTACATTTGTGTGTCAGTGCTTTTAAGATGATGGGTAAGAGTAGTACTGTTACTTAGAAGTATTTAGCTTAAGTTTGTAATCTTATCAAAGAAACTCCCTCATTCCACACACATATAGAGATGAGGCCGTGTCTGTCTAATCGACATCTTTTTTGTGTTTGTTGCACATTGATGGCAGCGCTAACTTCCCCTTTCTGCTTTCTGAACTTGCTGTTGAAACTTTGAAACTTTGATCCAAATATTTGTCCTGCAGATCTGGTGAAACACTTAACCATTTGTTCTCATTTTTCTACCAGAAATCCTTTGTGGACAGCAAATAAGCAGACAAAAAAAAACATGGGGTAAGTTCTGATTGTCTTAAGATATTGCATCATGGGCCTTTCAATAAAGGACAGGTGGATTCATTTTATATTTATTAACTTTGTACTTCCATGCATTATTTCTTCATTGTTGTATCACTTAAAATAGATTTTAAGTTGACTTTTTTTGTTTTTAAAAAACATGTTTTCTTGTTGAGGCACGCCTCCCAGGATACATAAATCAGAAAAGGGTTTAAATAAAGTACATAAAATAATGTAGTTGGTTAGTGAACTGTATGAATTGAATAAAAATGGCCAACTGAATTCTATTTGAATTATTATTATAAAATAATATACAATAAAGGGAAATGAGGAATGTGGGTCTTTTATGTCGATCTAACAATCGCATATAGGACCTCTCGCACCTTTGCGAGCCCTCTGACTGTAGAAGCTTTAAAAATGATTTTATTTCAGAAACAGTGGGGAGGAAGGAAAACTGCATCGCAGACTTTCACGAATAGGAAGCAGATCGCAGAGGGAGCCGCCACGACCCCTCCTCAAACAGACAAGCCCCAGCGGTGGTTCCTCCAAGACCACCTGAGACCACTCCAAAACCCCCAGAACCTGCACCAAAACCAGTTGTAATCCCCCAAAACCAGTGTCTCAGAAACCCAGTGCCCCTCCAGGCCACAAATACAAGTGTTCAACAGCACGGAGCATGGCACTGCCATACTCAAGGTAAGACAAAGGACATCTATGAAAACGGGCTCATACTGGGCTAGCTGACTTCCTTAAACAGAGGAATTCACTAGCTGTACTGACAAAGACTGGTGTTTTTCACTGCAAAAAGTACGTATTAATGGCAGATTTTGCCGTGTCGCAGGGGTTGGATCATTTTCGTGGTGATGAGACGCTTTGTCGATGTGACTCTGGTACCTGGTGACAGCAGTGAAACTTTCCCAGTTCACAGGGTCATCATGGCTTCAGCCAGTGACTACTTCAAAGCCATGTTCACGGGTGAGTCTCGGCAAACAGGAGAATATTCTCTTATCAAAGCTAATTACAGTTTTTGTTTTGACATTTATTTTTCCTCCCCCAAAAATAATGATCCACTATATATTGGTACCATATTGGTTATCAGTCAAGATGTTTTGTTTAATTTCTCAACACTAATTGATATTGGATATTCGCTTGGTCATGTTCATTTCCCCTGTTTAAATTTACACTACCTTTGCCGTCATCTAACGCTCACTTAAAAATAATCTTTAAAAACACAAATAATTTTAAACACGGTTCAATTTTTTTTTTGTAAATATACTCCTCCTCATGCTGTACATTATAACATTGTGAGGCATAAATTAATCATTTTCAATTTTTATTTATTTACACTATAAATAAGAATTGCAGCCTTTAAATTTTTAAGTTCAATCAACTTGTATGGATGTTTAAGTAATTTTGACTTAAAGGAGTAGTCAACTTCAAAATAAAAATTAGCCTATGATTTACTCACCCTCAAGCCATCCTGTATATGACTTTCTTTCTGACAAATAGAGTCGGAGTTATATTAATAAACACCCTGACGCTTCCGAGCTTTCTAATGGCAGTGGATTGCAACCATTGCAATCATTAGATCGAAGCTCAAAAAAGTGCATCCATCCATTATAAAAGAATGAAAATTTCATATGAATTTATTCATATTTAACACACTACAAAGTAAAATTCTAGTTTTCGGGCAAAGGTCCATGCAGTCTTGCATATAAAGCGCAACTTACCCAACTTATGAAGTAGCGTAGTATGTCATGGCATAGCTTAAATATCAGCAGTATGTCGCATTACTTGTATAAGTTGCACTTAACACTTGATTCGAATCCGTATGTTCGTTTAGCTGGAAGCTAGTTATTTACTTTCTAAAGTTTTAAATATGGATATTTTTCTTACATAAACTCATGACTTTGCTTCAGAAGGTCTTTGTTAACCCCCGGAGCCGTGTGGAGTTCTTTTATAATGGATAGATGCACTTTTTGTGCTTCAATCTGATGGTTCTGATGGTTGCAATCCACTGCCATTATAAAGCCCAGAAGCGTCAGGCTATTTATAAATATATCTACAATTGTATTTGCCTGAAAGAAGAAAGTTATATACACCTAGGATGGCTTGAAGCGGGTGAGTAAATCATGGGCAAAGTTTCATTTTAAAGTGAACTACTCCTTTAAATTACATTAAACTTCTGTAAAATATTGAATCTTGTTTAACTTAAAAAAGTTGAAAATTACTTATTTTGATTAGTTAAAGCAATGTAAGAACATATGTTGTCATTTATTAATCATATATTTTTTACAGTGTATAGGAGTATAGTATATTGGTGATCAGTCATAACATCAAAATAATTATTACACTGTAAAAAAAATTGTAAAAAATAAAAAACATGCAACAGTAACCATGCATTCATGAGAAAAACTGTAATAGATCTAACATGATGTTACTCAACAGTAAAATATTGCTAAATGTACCATTTTTGGGAAGTAAAAAAATAATAAATCATCTTATGATTTATACTAAAAAGCCGTAAACTGACATTCACAGAATTCACTGTGTATTTGTAACCACCAAAATGTTCAAATTTGTAGTATTTTGTCCAAACGTGTCTATTCTTTTCCTGCATCGTAGTTTATAATTCGGTTACCAAGGAAAATCATTTTCTCTTGCACTCTACTTCAACCCCCTCTCTCTTTTGCTGTGTCAGGAGGCATGAGAGAGCAGGAGCTGAAGGAGATTAAGCTCCATGGCGTGAGCACGACCGGCCTGAAGAACATCATCGAGTTCATCTACACATCTCGTCTGAGCCTGAGTCTCGGCACCCTTCAGGACACACTCGAGGCGGCAAGCTTCCTCCAGGTGCTTCCTGTTCTCAGCTTCTGCAACCAGCTTCTTAGCAGCGAGGTACAAACACTTAAGATGCGTTGTTCATTTTTCCTTAATTAATTATTAATCCGTGCATGACACGGAGTTTCAAATAAGCCCCGTTTTTTACATGGCAGATCACTATCGAAAACTGCGTGGAAGTGGAACGCATCGCCAGAGATCTTCTTCTGGAAGACGTCCAAAGTCACGTGCCACATGTTTGTGTGCGAGAACTTCTCTGCGTTGATGGAGAGCGGCCGCCTCCTGCAGTTGTCCGAGGCGAGCATGACGTACGCCCTCTCCAGCGACTCTCTGAGAGGCTTCTCTGAGATGGAGCTGTACCGCATCGCCCGTTCCTGGCTGTCCCATAAACAAAGCGAGCGTCGTCCTGCTGCTTATTCCCTGATGCGCCACATCCGCTTCCCTCTGATGTCCCCAGCTGAGCTCCTCCAGATCTCTCAGGAGGACCAGATGGAAGAAGGAGCAGCAAGCGCGGGAAGGAGGAAGTGGTGCCGTTCATGCGATCGGACACGGCCTGCGTCAACCTCCTCCTGGAAGCCAGCAACTATCAGATGCTTCCCTTCCTCCAGCCAGCGCTGCAGACGGAACGCACCCGGATTCGATCCGACTACACCCACCTGGTGGTTCTGGGTGGTGTAATGAGGCAGCAACTCGTTGTCAGCAAAGAGCTCAAGCTGTACGATGAGGAAGACGGAGGCACCTGGAGGGCCCTCCAACCTATGGAGGTCCCACGTTACCAGCACGGAGTGGCTCTTCTAGGGGGTTTTCTTTACATTGTAGGAGGTCAGAGCACTTATGACACCAAGGGTAAGACAGCTGTCGACAGCGCATACAGATACGATCCTCGCTTTGACCGCTGGTTGCAGGTGGCCTCTCTGAATGAGAGAGGACGTTCTTCCATCTGAGTGCTCTGAAGGGAAAGCTCTATGCCGTTGGGGGAGAAATGCCACTGGGGAGATTGGTAAGGACATGTTTTAGCAATTACACTGTACAAAATGTTCTCTTCTGGCTTAAAATACTGTGGAAAAACAGAAAACTGTCTGTCATTTAGATTCGGTGGAGTGCTACAACTTGAACAAGAACGAGTGGACTTTTGTTGCACCGATGCATGAACCTCATTATGGACACGCTGGCACGGTACATGGAGGTCTGATGTATGTGTCAGGTGAGTATCCACACTGGGAGCTCAAAAATGTGAAAAGGACAACTATATTGTGCATTAATGTGGTAACATCTGCCCTACATAATTTGGGGAGATTTTTTAAAGTAATTAAATCTGGCTCACAAAACATGTGGCCTTAATTCACCACAGTCCTCAGTGTGAGTCTAATGAGTGCACTGCACAAGAATTCTTTTATTACTTTTTTTTTTTAAAGAAAGAATACTGTTTAGAGGTCTCTTAGCAACTTTGCAATGTTCACCTAATGGCAAAGTTCCCAGAAAAAGAATCAAAAGCAACATGAAACAGATAACCAGGAAACAGAGCTGCGTCAAGCTGAACTGGGTCACTCATCTGAGGTTAGCCCACAGTCTGAAATGGGCATGGCAGGCCTGTGTGAAACCATGAGCATGTTCCTGCTTGAAGAATTGCATACCATCCAAACATTATAAAAAATAATTTATCTCAATTTTAAGAGAAAAAAGTAATTAAGTTGTGGAACGATAAAAAGAATAATCAGAGGCACTTTTGTGTAATTTCCATCAGCACACAACGTTTTTCAAAAGCTTGTGTACTTATTTAACAAAGTAGAAATCCAGCTTGAGCTGAAATAAGATTTGTGAAATTATAATTATATTAATTAAAAAGTATAAATAGTAAATACAATAAATAAAAAGTATATTTAATTTAATTTAATTATTCATTTAAATATATTATTTTTACATTAAATACTATCTATAAAATTAGACCTATCAAGACTGCTAAGAGTCATTTTCTCCAAAAAGGTAAAAAAAAAAATCTTGTTGTAGTACAAATGACACTGGTGTGACAATTTATTACTTTTTCAGAATTTTTCTATGTTGTGTGTGTATATATATATATATACATACACTGTTGGACATTGGTGTTGGACTGAGTTTTGTGCTGTGGTGGTCTGTTCTCAAGACTTCTAGAAGCCTCTTAACCACATCCTCTCTGCTGATTTGTGTTTCTGCACAAATAAATAATCTTCCTCTAGAAAGTCAAATTAATGTCTCAATAAGTTAATTAAGTTGCATTCATCTTTTATACTATCAGGTGGGATCACAAGAGATGCTTTCCAGAAAGAGCTGCTGTGTTATGAGCCCGACAAAAACTTGTGGAGCAGACGAGCAGACATGATGGAGCTTCGTGGCCTGCACTGCATGTGCACCGTGGGCGACCGTCTCTACGTCATGGGTGGAAACCACTTCCGGGGGACTAATGACTACGATGATGTGCTAAGCTGTGAGTTCTACAGCCCTGCTTCTGACCAGTGGACAGTGGTGGCTCCGATGCCCAGGGGTCAGAGCGATGTTGGGGTGGCCGTCTTTAAGGAGCGTATCTACGTGGTGGGTGGTTACTCCTGGAACAGCAGGTGTATGGTGGACATCGTGCAGTGTTATGACCCTGAGAAGGATGAGTGGGAGAAGGTCTTCAATGTCCTCGAGCCTCTCGGAGGAATACGGGCCTGCACTATGACAGTTCATTGTCCAAAAGGAACAACGGAGGAGGCTGAAATACAAGAGTGTCCTCTTTCAACATCCAAAGGCTGAACAGATGTTTTGACATCACGATTGGCCTTTACAAGTGAGATACTGAAATTAGCATCACATTGCTATAGGAATATGTTTTTCAAAAACAGATTAAATGGTTTGATTATTGAACATGCCACTTTGGGGCAAGGGAAAGTAATTTGCTTGTAAAAAAAGCTGTTAGTGTATTGTACTGTACTGTGTTTTTGAATGTGCTTAAATGCTGCTCTCTTTCAGTGACTGATGACACATATGACGGCCACAGTGCTTAATGTTGCATCTCTAAATTAGTTTTATTTTTGCTTCAGATACTTTTAAATGCTTTGCAAAATTAAACTTTTTTCAATCAATTAATTTGTGTTAGCTGTCTTTTTGTGTACATTTATCTTAACAGAACAACATTTCTTATGTTTACACTTAAGCAAAAAAAAAACATTTAATATTATACATACAAATATATATATATATATATATATATATATATATATATATATATATATACACGTATATATATATATATATATATATACACACAGATATATATATATATATATATATATATATATATATATATATATACTGTGTGTGTGTGTGTGTATATATATATATATATGTATGTATGTATGTATGTATATATATATATATATATACAGCTATGGAAAAAATTAAGAGACCACTGCCAAATCAGCAGTTGCTCTGGATTTATTATTTATAATATAAATAATAAATCCAGAGCAACTGCTGATTCACAGTGACTTATCTTTTCCATAGTGTATATATATATATATATATATATATATATATATATATATATATATATATATATATATATAGGTTTTTAAAAATACCTTAAATCCTCCAACACTGCACAAATGTAGGAAAAACTTTAATAAAGTGAGTGACATTACATTTGTTTTTGTTTTTAAATTACATTATTATGTTACGAAATCAAATTTTATTGACTGGGGTCTCTGAGCTGGGGTTAATTATTTTTAGTAATGGCTAGAGAATTTACATTATAGTATTGTTTACACTTCTGTCACATATTGCTCCGTTTTATTGAAAGGCTCCGTTTTAATTGCAGTTTTATTGAAAGGTTAATCCATAATCGTAGTTGATAACAGGCAATGGTCATAAACACCAGGCAATCAGTCCAAACTATAACAAACACAACAAGGCAGGGAACACGGGCAAAAGAGTAATGAATGGAATAGGAAGAAAATGAAAGAAATCCAAAAACCAAGAGACTGCTTGGAATTGCAATGTAACACTAAACAAGACTTTGCAGATAATAAATGATAAAACCAGACTTATGGGGTGAATAAACCAGATAATGCAGCCCGATCTCATGAAAGTTAGTATCTATGTCACGAATGTCATTTCTCGTGGCATTTATACGCGAAAAACAGTTTTTGCGTGTATATGGCACGCGATTTTGGCGTACATATGATACGCACTTTTGGCGTATAATATGCACGAACTCCCCACCCCCTCCCCCTAAACCTAACCCAGGGTTTTTAGTGCGTACCAAATACACGCAAAAACCATTTTGGCGTATAAATGCCACGAGAAATGACACTCGTGGTATAGATACGCATCTTCATGAGACTGTGTTGGATAATGAGACACAGGTGAAAGTGATAATGATAAAATGATGATAGTGATAAAAGGGCACTCCAGCTGGTGACCATTACAAATTATATAGTTAGGGGTCAATAAGGGTTTTTATTTATTTATTTTATCAATACTTCTATTCAGAAAGGATCTATTAAATTGATCAAATGTGACAGTAAATACATTTATATGGTTATAAAAGGTTTTTGTTTCAAATAAATGCTGTTCTGTTTCTATTCTTCGAAGAATCCTAAAAAAGTATTACATTTTCCACAAAAATATTGAACAACACAACTGTTTTCTACATTGTATGATTTTATGTTTTGAAAAAGTCATTAGAAAGGGCATCTGAAGCCAAAGAACAATTATCCCAAAGTCATACCTTGAGTAAATTTGATAATTGTAATTGAAAGATTACAGTCTTTCAAAAATGATTGAAAGACCACAGTCGAAACTGAATGTGCAACACATGACCAAGCTTCAATATCTGACGCTTTGGGGCGCCCTTTGAATGTTCCCTCTCTCATATATATATATATATATATATATATATATATATATATATATATATATATATATATATATATATATATATATATGTATGAAGAGTTCAGATGCAAAAGCCTCTAAATGCCATTTGAAATTTTCTTCTAAAATGACCATTTTTATCAAGCTTGTATATTTAAGTTCAGTAATTTCACTTAAATGACGAATTAATAGGTAATCTTCAATTGCCATTAAAGTGAAATTACTGAACTTCAATATACAAGCTTGATAAAAATGAACATTTTAGAAGAAAATTTCAAATGGCATTTAGAGGCTTTTGTATCTGAACTCTTCATATATATATATATATATATAAATATATATACATATTGTGGTAAAATGCCATTATTACTTAACCAAAACCTGCTCAACAAAGTAGAACTATCATTACAAACCAATCACCATGAATAAATCATGGATTTTTACTCAACTGTAGGATTTTCAATGTACATGTATCTTTCTATTCAGAAGACTCACTTGGTTGCTGTGGAGGCCAGTGATAAGTTGATTGAACTGGAAAAAGTGAGTTAATACAATGAAGGAGATTGATTTAATCATCAGAAACTCAAAATAATAAGTTATCTCAACTAAAAAAAAATATTTAAGTTGATTTGTTCTTAAAAATATTTTTTTACAGTGCAGGGAAGTATTGTTTTGTAAGTATTCAGGGAACTGCTACTGTAGTTATTATTTTAACAACTGGAAGTTGTTTAAGTTGTCAAAGGTGAAAAAGTCAAATTCATTAGGTTGTATTACATATTTCCATGACATTATATTAAAATGGCCATTTCCTAAAGGTTTTGTGTCTATATTTTATTTTTATTTTGCACAAAACTACAATCCAAATATGCTAAAAATACAAATGAGCAAAAATGAAACTTGTAAAATTGTTATCAAACCCCTAAGGTCCCATTATGTATCTCTCATTTGACAACATAAAGGCTGCTGACTTGCACCTTCACATTGTTTCTCAAATCCTCTCCCCAGCCTGTGGCATTGAGGCTGTCCTTGGCAGATAGTACGGCTTAAAAACACACCACCCTCCCAGTCTGCTCCACCATCTCCGAGGTCTCATCGCGTCACTGTGGTTTTCAGTCCTGCTCTCTAATACGGTTCTATAGTGGCATATATAGCGGCATAACAAGAAGTGAAGTGGTTCTGGTGGAAGTTGCCATGGCTCTGTCAGGAGAAGTGTGTGTGGTGACAGGAGCCTGCGGGTTTCTGGGAGAAACACTGATCAGACTGTTGCTGGAAGAGAAGCTTGCTGAGATCCGAATGCTGGATAGAAACATTCGATCTGAGCTAATACAGTCTCTTGATGGTAAGTGGATACTTCCATTACAGTGTATTCTCATCTAAAATAGAAAATCCCTCTTGTATTTCTCCTTTTTGTGGAATCTGTTGGTCTTCGTTGGTTTTGTGGTGTCTCTTAAGTTGAAATATTTCTTCCTGTTTTGCACTTTGCTTGATAAAATTAAGAAAACATGTAAACCGTTCACATGACTGTCTTTTTTACTTTCTCGTCTCTTTATAGACAACAAATGATGGAAAATAGAGAAATAGATCAAATCAACTCTCTGGCTTTGATTTGTTTCTCTGTCTGTGTCCTCAGATTGCAGGGGAGAGACTAAAGTGAGTGTTTTTGAGGGGGATATCAGGGACCGGGATCTGCTGAGAAGAGCCTGTAAAGGAGCAGCACTTGTTTTTCACACTGCATCGCTCATCGAATGTCATTGGAGCAGTTGAATACAGTGAATTATATGGAGTCAATGTTAAAGGTGAGGGATCTGTATTGGTCTTTGGCACATTTTAACAAGTCTGAATGTATTTGAGGTAAGAAGAAAAAACTTGCAGCATGAATATAGAGTTTGGTCACAATTTTTTTTTTTTTTCAGTAAAATGAGATTGAAACAAAAAGTGAGCATTTGTTTTAATGGTTCTTAAACTGGAGGGCTGGAGCCCTCTAAGGGGCCCACCGGAAATTTAGAAACAGGATTACCATGGTCTTTGAAAAACTGGATATAATCAAACAAATAAATAAATGTAAAAAAATATTGTTGGTTTAACTTAAAAAAAAGTAAGTAACATCGTTGCCTTTACATTTTAAGTTGATTGACCTGGAAAAGGTTAGTTAATACAACGAAGGAGATTGATTTAATCATCAGAAACTCAAAATAATAAGTTTTCTGAACAAAATCAATTATTTAAGTTGATTTGACAAAAGAAAAAATGTTGTGATAACAAATCTTGAAAAAATAAAAAAAATTAAAGTGTAGATATGCCAAACTCTAAAATAATTTATCCTTGTAAAATAAAATATGTCCTTACGCTCTAAGCCTATCCTTTAAATCACAACGACTGGAAATTCATGTGAATTTATTGTTTAAAAGAGAGGGACACCTGAAAAATATCCAGATACTAAAAGATCTATGCACTGTAAAAAATAATTTCAAGATTTGTTATCACAACATATTTTCTTTTGTCAAATCAACTTTATAATAATTTATTTAGTTGAGATAACTTATTATTTTGAGTTTCTGATGATTAAATTAACCTCCTTCATTGTATTAACCCACTTTTTACAGTTCAATCAACTTAAAATTTTAAGGCAACCCAGGTTTTAAGTTAAACCAAAAATATTTGTTTACAGTGTAGTAATCACAACATTTTGTCTTTTGTCAAATCAACTTAAATAATTTATTTAGTTCAGATAACATACAATTTTGAGTTTCTGATGATTAAATTATTCTCCTTCATTATATTAACTCACTTTTTCCAGTTCAAGAAACTTAAAATTAAGGCAACCCAGGTTACTTACTTTTTAAGTTAAACCAACAATATTTTTTACAGTGTAGTAATCACAACATTTTTTCTTTTGTCAAATCAACTTTATAATAGTTTATTTAGTTGAGATAACTTATTATTTTGAGTTTCGATGATTAAATGTATTAACTCACTTTTTCCAGTTCAATGAACTTAAAATTTTAAGGCAACCAGGTTACTTACTTTTTTAAGTTAAGCCTACAATATTTTTTACAGTGTGGACACTGTAAAATAAGAAAAGTTTTGAAAACTGTTCTACCAAATGGGCCTTCGGTTATTGTTGTGGACAATGGGAGACCAAGGAGTCAAAAAGGTTGAGAACTACTGATATAAAATGTACTTGCTTTAGCAAAACAAATAAAACCATAAAAGATCCACTCTGACTAATCAAAATATGCTAACACAGAACAATATAGTAATAATGAGGTTCAAAGGCAATGACATTTTTTGTTTCATGGCAGGAACACAACAGCTGCTGGAGACCTGCATCCAAGAAAACGTAGCCTCCTTCATTTATACTAGCAGCATTGAGGTGGCAGGTCCCAATGGCCGCGGTGATCCAATCATTAACGGCGATGAGGACACCCCCTACTCCCCCTGTCTTAAGTTTAGCTACAGCAAAACCAAGCAGGAGGCTGAACAGATTTGCCTTCAGGCCAATGGAGAGCAGCTCCGCAATGGAGGCCAGCTGGCTACTTGTGCATTGCGGCCCATGTACATCTATGGACCAGGCTGTCGATTTACTTTAGGCCACATGAGGGATGGAATCCGCAATGGAAACATGCTGCTGAGAACATCAAGACGTGAGGCAAAAGTGAATCCTGTATACGTGGGAAACGCAGCCCTGGCACATCTACAAGCTGGTCGGGCACTCAGAGATCCTCAGAAAAGAGCCGTGATGGGTGGAAACTTCTATTACATCTCAGACAACACACCACCTGTCAGCTACTCTGACTTCAACTATGCTGTTCTTTCACCATTAGGCTTTGGGATACAAGAAAGGCCCATTTTGCCCTTTCCACTTCTATATCTTCTGTCATTCCTCATGGAATTCCTGCATGTTGTGCTCCGACCCTTCCTGAAGTTCACTCCACCCCTAAATAGGCAGTTACTGACCATGTTAAACACACCATTTAGTTTCTCATATCAAAAAGCTCACAGGGATTTTGGATATTGCCCTCGTTATGAGTGGGAAGAGGCACGCAAGCGCACTACCGATTGGCTAGCGTCTGTCTTACCCACAGAGAGACAGCAAATTAACTTGAAATAAACTAACATCATGTTTATGAATACTGTGTGACCTGTTTTTTTCAGCAGCCATGTTCTGCCTGTTGATTTATAGTAATATTTCCTACTAATAATTAGAGAAGAAAACATTAGATGTCAAGGTAAATAAACTACACTTGGATAATGCGTGTTTTACATAATTAAAAAAACTTGGAAATGGCTGTATATTATGTGTACACTTGTCTTAAAAAAATATAAATAAATATCCATATAAAGAAAAAATGATAAGCTTTTACTCATTCCAAAAGAGGATTGCTTTATTGAATGAATGAATTTATTTTAAAATGAAAAAAAAAAAAATCAGAAATAAAGAGAAAAAAGTATCAATGCTAGTTAGGCACTACATAATCTGTGAATTTTGATTGCAAATAATGTATTATAAGCAAATTACTGGATAAAGTGGTAATTCATAGGCCTACCCAGGGCCTATAACTAACTTTGTGCCAAACCTGCCAATGGCTGGTGACTAAGGAACATTACCGGCTTGAAATAATTTACCAAAAATGAAGCATCTAGATTTACGGATTTTTTCTTATTACAGATAGTGTTCATTTTAGACCCTGTGCCCACCTATTTGAGTCTATCTGTTGTTGTATTTGTTACCTAAGTGGCGACACGTGACTGAATCTATTAATTTACTCAACTGATTCTGTGTTGTTCAGGAACTATTTTCATTGGCAGAGTAAAAATTGACAAAGTAAAAATTGACAAAGTAAATGGAAATATTGTATAAGAAATGTAAGAGGCACAGATTGTTTGTGCATTTAAAAACATGACATGCAGTGTTTGGGAATGGAAACAATCGCAAAGGTCAACTATTCTGAAACTTTTTGAAACAAACTTTGAATTTGATGAGGTGTCCTAAAATCTCAGGTGCAAAACTCTGACAGAAATAGATGCACCAGTCAAAGACGTGCGTCCAGACCATGTTTATTTAAGGACTGGACTACACTACTCTATTTTTGCCTCGTTTTACAATCTGGAGTTGATGGTAAGAAAATGTTTAATCTTTGAGTGTTTTAGAATATTTTAGAATTTAAAAGTTCTCGATTTTAAAAGTCGTTAGTGGATACTTGCATTTAGAAAACACTTAAAGCAACCGCGAATGTAATGTTCTAAGGCACTACAATTTTGCAGAAGACAGCTCTTTGAGGGAGTCTGAACAAGTGATGCCATCTTATTGTGTTAATTTCACTTCAATTCATCGAAAACCCTTCTGAGAGTTTTGCCCTCGACATTGTGCTAAAGAGGCCAGAGTCCAGCCACTGGATAAACAATCAAACATTTCATCTGTGACTGTGAGGTCATGGGTTCTCAACCAGCTGCATACCAGTGGACTGATCATTTGTTTTTCATTGTTGTAGTCCAATACAAAGTCACCACCAGCTAAGCTATCACAGAATGGATGCATAGAGTTAATTTCTCTCAGGTTTACATGCTGACATGGTTCATAACAGCACACCGGGAAGGGAAGGAAAAGCCTTTCATCTCATTTAATCGGATTTTGTAGCATTTTTCTCAGAAACAGTCATTAACAGATTGAGGCTGGCTATTAGGTGGATTCCAGGCTTCTTAAAGCAACTAGTTGACGTCAAAGAACGATTTTGCACTTGAACAGGAATCTAACCAGCAGAAACTTCTCACTCAGCTGATTTAGCACGGCTGATCAATAAAGCCATGGCTTGGAAATGGATGGCTTGCAAAACTTTTGTTTATTTGTTAGTGTGTGTCACCTCTGCTGTGGGTAAGATCATTTTTGCTCTACATTTTTTTAATTATTCCAGTTATGTGAACGCACCACACCCAAATGTATTTAATAGAGTAGCCTACAGCTGTTCTATTTGGAGTTGATTGAAGTTGTTTCAAGTGTTTCAGTAAGTGGTTCACAGATCAACTATTGTTAATGTAAGTGCGTACAGAGTTTGATAAGTGATTTTAAATGTTTACTAATCTATTGTTTCATTGAAAAAGACCATTTGACCTCTAGAAAATATCTGAAGGTGCAGACTGAGAATTACAGTGGTTTAAAATTATTGGTATAAAAAATTTTTGAATTGCACTAATCAAAAGTGCAATACAGAAATGTTTAGAAAATTTCTGAAATGCACTTTCTGTAAAGCTGCTTTGAAACAATATGCATTGTGAAAAGTGCTATACAAATAAATTTAAATTGAATCAAAATTAAAAATTATTTTCTTTAATAGTGCTTGCACTTTTGGAGGCTGCAATTGAATATATTTGTATTTAAATTCAATAAAAAATGATTAAACTTTCAAAGTGAATTTCCAATAGAGCCAGACCGATATATCGGCAGGCCGATATTAGGTATTTTCCAAACTATCGGTATCGGCAGTTATAATGGCCGATAAATGAATATTTCAAAAATAAAAAAATAAAAACAGACGAAACATGCTTGAACCATGTCATGAGTGTTGGAGTTGTATAGTTTGTCCACCAGAGGGCACTCTACACCGTCCCCGTTGGCAACACTCGTTGAGTTGGTCACAAAACATACATTGCTTGAATAACAATTATTAAGAAATAATTACGTTAAGTTGTTACGGTGTAGTTGGCTCATCATAGACTAGCTAACCACAAAGCAAGCTAATGCCACTATCATCAGTCTGTTCTGTTGTGGCAATAAAAAAAATTATTTTTAAAATGCATGATCATATTATTTTAGTTAAAACTTGTAAATAACTAAAAATAACTAATGTTAGGGAAACCTGTTAATGTTTTGTTGCGCGTTGCGAAAAAAAAAAAAAAAAAAAATATATATATATATATATATATATATATATATATATATATATATCGGCCGATATATCGGCATATCAGATTTTAAAACCAATAAATATTTGTATTGGTATCGGCCTTTAAAATCCTTTATTGGTCGGGCTCTAATTTCCAAAATATCTTCTGATTTTCTTCCCAATTTTTCTATACACAACATATAATATCTCACTTATAATATTATGTCAAACTATACGTCAAACTTGCACATCTGGGAATTGCAGGGAAATCAGTGTCAGGGGAATCTGCTAAAACTACCAATTATAGGTTATTAAAGGGATACTCCACTTTTTTGGGAAATAGGCTCATTTTACAACTCCCCCAGAGTTAAACTGTTGAGTTTTACCTTTTTTAATCCATTCAGCCGATCTCCGGTTCTGGCGGTGCCACTTTTAGCATATCTTAGCATACATCATTGAAGTCCACCAGACCATTAGCATTTCTCCCAAAAAAATTACCAAAGTGTTTCAATATTTTTCCTATTTAAAACTTGACTGTTCTATAGTTAAATTGTGCACTAAGACAGACGGAAAATGTAAAGTTGCGATTTTCTAGGCTGATATGACTAGGAACTATACTCTCATTCCTGCGTAATAATCAGGAAACTTCACTGTCAAACCATGAGTGCCTATTTCTAAAAAAAGTGGAGTATCCCTTTAAAATCTCAAAACTGTGTTTTACCTTTTGGCATACTCATGAGCTCTCACATGCGTACAACTTAACAGGTGATGAAAAACCATCCCGACCCAAGTGTGCTGACTTCAACAACACCACCTGGCTGGAATACAGACAAGCCACCAAGCTCCAGGTTCAGTACCTTCTCCTTACACGAAAGAATGCAGACTGTGCCAGCCTATTCACGCAGGATTGCCTCAACCATACCCAGAAACACACGGCTTACTTCAACTCATCACTCCCCACTAAAGTCATTGTTCATGGATACAGGTGAAGCATCTAATCAGTAGCATGTTGTAACTGGAAAGAAGTCCATGTGAGTAATCTCTTACAGAGATGATTCCTTAATTTACTGCATTTCAGAGCCATGGGCAGTAAACCTTCCTGGGTGAGTGGCTTAGCCCAGGCTCTAATGCAGGAAGAGGACGTGAACGTTCTGGTGGTGGACTGGGTCTATGGGGCCTCCTTTGCTTATAACCTGGTAGTAGAAAACTACAAGGAGGTGGCAGTGCAGATATCAGTGCTTATCAATCAGCTGACGGTAATTATGAAAGTATCATAGAATCCATAGTCATTACAGAACACTTGACCACTACAAATGGCTGCCCACCTGTAGAGTCCTCTGTAAGCAGTGTTCATCTAGCAGAAGGAATAATATAATAAACTTGTTCACAATGATCAATAGTAACAGTCAATGCACAGAAGGCACATTGTAAAGAGTAGTATTACATTTAAAGTACACTGATGTTCTTTTGTAGAGGTATGGAAGCACACTGGAATCTTTCCATTTCATCGGATATGAGTCTTGGAGCACATGTGTGTGGATTTGTGGGGACCCTATTTGAAGGCAAGCTGGGTCGAATCACAGGTAATATTTTAATTCAATGGCTAAATAAAAGTAAATTGAAATATAAGTTGATCAAATTAGAGACTATGTTGAAAATATATCAGAATCTTCAAAATGTCGCACAGTATGCAGCTCTGATGTTTTTGTAAAACAGCGACCCCTAGAGCCGTTGTGGTATACTTGCACTGTCGTAAATAACCGCAACTCCCGTTACTGCAGTCTACTAAACCACTGATGATGGTAATAGGTTAATATAATAACTATATGTCAAGTGTTAAACTACTTTATAATAATAAAGTTGCCTATCGCATTTGCTGGCTTATAATGTTTTTACATGATTTCTGCTAAATATCACAAGTAAATAGCCTATATAGGACTACTGTATAATTTCATTTGTTTTTATTGTAATGTAAACATTACAGAATGTCAGATGACATCAATAAAGTTAAATGTATGTTGCATTATTTCTTAACATTGGCTGTTATGATTTCATTAGACTTGATTATCAAAATGTATCATAGTTAGCAAATTGTGCTCAATTACACTATTTACAACCTCTAGGCTTATAAGTTAGCCTATATGTCCAAATAGTTATGTGAGATATTGAATATGTCCTAATGATAATCGCAGGAATCAACCTCAACAGTGTCAAGATTTAATTGACTCATAATCAACACAATTTGAAGTAAAGTTCCAGTCGTAAATTGCACTGTTAGCTAAAGTTTGGATAAGCACAGAAATTAGAACCAGGCACAGGACTAACGTTACGTGATAAATACAGATCACAACACCTGACCTGAGTTCAGCTGGCAAACTAACTATTTGTGCCAAGCTAGGCAATAAAACATAACGTAAAAAAAGGGGGAAAAAAGAAAAATGACTGTTTATTAGGAAGTCTGCTTACAGCTCTGGTAATCAAAAGCTAGCTAGACATATGTGGGAATTATTGAACTGGTCTAATTATCAACAATGGATGAATGAACAGCACCGTGAAAAATGACATACTACAAGCCAGCGCAGCAACATACAACATCAAACGCAAAGTTTACAAATAAGAGATTTAACATTACTTACAAGTCCATCAACAAGTTCGCCAGGTCAGCATCGCTGTTCCATCCAGTGCTGCTTTTAAACTCGCGCCAACGAGTGAAGCCTGACCGAGTGGGACTCTTGTCCGGTTTCTAGTCCAGTTTCTTTTCCTTTTTCTTGACATTTCTGAGTCTGACCAAGTTTTTCTTGGATGTACGCAAGTGCCTTCATATGTTGTTGTTGATGTGTGTGACGTTGTTGCCATTAAGCCAGAGCCGTTAAGCGTTTCATGATTCTCGCGAGATTTGTCAGGGGCGCCGCTCTCAAACTTGCTGTTTTTTTCCAGCGGCGTCCCCCTCAAGCTTTACTACCAGGATGATTCGCCCCTTTGACTTTGTTTACCTCCGAAACGACTTTGAAGCTGTTATATTAAGGTACAAATCTTGCATATTGTGCCTAGATATATTCACAATTTATCAAATAAAATACTATAACATGTTAATGTACAACACAATAATGAAAATAAGGCATAATTAAATTATAATATTCATGTTAAATTTTCAATTCAGCTTGCTTCTCAAATTCTTATGCTGACAATATCACTTGTCAAGAAGAAAATATATTAAATTATTAAACTACTTTAAAAAAAACAGTTTTTCATTTGCGCATATCTACATAATCTCTTCTGATTTGTGCAATGCAATTGCATAATGACTCCAATGACTATAACAATAAAGCCTGCCATAGGAAGGTTAGGACTGTATAGGCTGTTCATTTTTTCCTGATACGAAGATGCTAGACTTTATGAGTGGAACAAAGACCAACACTGCACCACACTGAAAGAGTCCTTCAGACAAAAGCAGAGGCCACGAGTGCACTCCAAATAAACAATGACATATAGTTTCACCACACAACCTTGGTGAGAAAACAAGATTTGTTTGAAACTTTTAACTAAAGTTTCTAATGTGTTTATGCAGAATCCTAAAAGTGCCTATATGTGAATCATTTTGTATCATACAGAACATTCTGTGAGTTTTGTGTGTACAGGTCTGGACCCAGCCGGACCCATGTTTAAGGGTGCTGATCCATATGACCGTCTGGATTCATCTGATGCCTTGTTTGTGGAGGCCATCCACACTGACTCAGACTGTAAATCTATTTTAATTTATTTTAGAACACTGTCTAATATTAAACAGGGCATTTTCTTGATTTAGCCTATAATTAAATTACAAGGGTTAATATAAGTATGTCACTAGTGCTATTTTTTAATACAGAAGTAGCCTATAACACAAATGAACTGACAATTTGTACATTTTCTAGACTTTGGGATATCCATTCCTGTTGGACATGTGGACTTCTTCCTAAATGGTGGAATGGACCAAGCCGGTTGCGCACGCTCAAGGTTTGCTTCAAGTAAGTAGACAGCAAAAGCTGACAGAGGAATTAAGCTTATTAAGCTTATAAAATGTACCGTAGCTTCATGCTACCTGAGAATCTGTCTATGTTGTCAGTTTTTATCTACTTTCCAGTGTATGGCTATGTGATTTGTGACCACATGAGGGCACTGCATGTCTACATGAGCGCCCTGAACGGCTCCTGTATGCTTGTTGGTTTCCCCTGCTCCAGTTATGAGGAATTCCTGGCAGGAAAATGCATCACTTGTGAGGGACCCTTCAATGGCACATGCCCACAAATAGGTAATATTTTAAATAGTTAAGTTTGTTTGTGAACACAAAATTATGTTTAAAAAAGTTGTTTCTTAAAAGTGAGTAAAATCTGTAGCTTTTGAATTTGATGAAATCAACATTGCACATTTTCTCACTAAAATAACCCTGATGCGCAAACATTTTTGTAGTTCAAAGACTCTGAATGATGAGATGTGTCTTCATAAGGAGGATGGCTTCATACGCATGTCCTCAATTAGTGAAAATGTGAATAATAATTCTGAGGGGGGTTGCATGCTAATCTAATTTTGGATGGTAATGACCTTGATGTTCTAGTTCATTTAGGTGTTTAATCAGGCTTGACTTTTTCTTTGTGTGCATGAGTGACTCCAACTGCTGAAAATGTTTAATTTGAGGCTGATTATGTAACAAAAAAATTCCACAATTGCTCTCAAGAAACAAATGTGACTGTTTCTATATGTGTGTGTATTTTAGGCTTGTTAAAGAACAGTGGAATAACAGCTACTCCACTGCCAGATCAAGAGAGGGTCTATCTCCTTACCACCGCTACGGCACCGTATTGTGGTATATGTCTCTCAGATTTATTAACACCTTGATTTATGTTTTAATTATACAGTCTTTCATATTAACTCATCCTGTTATCTACTTTTAAACACCTACACTATCAAAAACTTCAGATAAATGCTGTTATTTTGAACTTTCTATTCTACAAATAATCCTGAAATAAATAGATCATGGTTTCCACAAAATAAAACTATTTTCAACATTGATAATAAGAAGATTTTGTGAGCAGCAAATCAGCATATCAGAATGATTTCTGAAGGATCATGACACTGAAGACTGAAGTAATGAGGCTGAAAATTCAGCTTTGCCATCACAGGAATAACATATAAAAAATATATTTAAATGTAATTTTGATCAAATAAAACAAGCCTTGGTAAGCATTTCTTTCAAAAACATTAGAAAATCATACTGAAACCAAACTTTTGAATAGTAGAATAGTAACCAAAAAAATAAAAAGTTAAAGTCTCGACAGTCTTGACAAGTGTTATGTCTGCAACTCATGCCATAATCTTTTTCAGCGCATCACATCCTTGTGGATTTGAAGGTTTCCCCATTAGACAAGACTGCGAGGTTCAGCTCACCCTGATCTCTACAGGACACCCTGAGACCAGAGCTAAAGCTCAAACTGTGTGTGAACTCTATTCCAGATTTTACCAGAGCTAAAGCCTGTGTTGATTTATTACAGGTTCAGTCCTTTAACTGTTTTAAAACATGTGTGAATATGTTTGTACACTATTTTCAGAAATACAGATGAAGCGGCCTTTAAAAAGGTGGCTGCACACCCGGAGGGACTGTGTAAAATTGACTCAGTGCAGCTGAAAAACACAGGAGCACGATTCACCAGACAAGGAGACATTCATTTTGAGTATATATGCATATCTGAAGTCCCTCACACCAGGTAAATGCAGCTTTAATATTTGCTTTTAACTTGCTTTACTCTTTCGGCACACTCATATCAGGAATTACACAATATTTTACGATTTAGACATCACATGTGCACATCCCAATGTAATACTCTTATTCTAATAACATTATATTTGTGCTCTGTGTGCAGGGGGTTGGATCCATTATGTGTGAAGAACATTCTATATTGGACGGGGAGTAACATGGTCACATGACTTTGTACAAGCGTGCTAAAATTAATAAAACAACACAAAATCTACTTAAGAAAGGTTATATATTAACCAGCTTTCAAGCGAAGGTCACACACTAAAACTTTTTTAGCATGTTAAGGTTAGGAGACATTAAAGCTTGGCGAGCAAAGACATAAATAGGATACAAGGGGACCGAAATGCTTCATTAGATATATTTATTGTGTTTTCACAAAATAATTGTTTCACACACAAACACACACACACAATGTATATGATTTCAGATACTTTTGTTTTTATGTTCACTGTTCCAGAGAGTGTTGTAATGAAATTTCAATCGAGAGGAATTTAACGTACCTGAATTTCTGTGTTTAGTTTTGTTAGATAACAATCAACAACAAAAATATTGTGAATTATGGAAGTCGGTCATTCAACATACATCAGTTATTTTATCTGTTAATATATGTACTAGTTCATTTTCAATTATTAAAAATGTATATTCAAGGTACAAAAATTCTATATTTTGGCACTGTGATTTGTTTTTATAACTGCACACTGCATACTTGATATTACAAATTAGTATCTGTCCATTCACAATTATTAATAAGGCTAATCTCTGCTTTGAAATGGCATCTTAAGAGGAATATCAAGTCACATTTTTAACCCAGCAATTAACAGTTGGCCCCATGAAAATACATTTTCATAACATGGTCAGTATACAGTCTCAGTACATGATGATGAAGCATTTACTAAATTCCTATTATGATAAAGCACACAATTTTGTAATAAATCTAATTTAATATCTACCTAATTATCAATCAACTTTGAGGTGTTCAATTTTAAATAAAAATTGATTTGTTTGTGTTGAAAAGCCTAATTTGTTGCTTTTAACTTACAAATCTGGTACAGCATTCCAGATTTGACCAGCAAGCACATGCCATTTTGAATAATTATAAAACAGCCATGTTAAAATCACAGCGATGTGGAATCATATATAACACAGTATCTGTCTGAAAAAAAAGAAAAAAAAAGCTTTGTGATCCTGTTTTGTCCAAAACAAAAGTACATTTGATGGATCTTTTACGGTTCTGTGCTAATGTTGTCTTCAATCATATAAAAGTAAACCGCTATGATGGTGATTTAATAGAGAATTTGTTCAGATGGTATAGCCTTTATGCTGCTGAAACCATTCCTATAGCTTTGGGGTGTCAGTAGGAGCCAGTGGGGCACGTCCTCTTTGGAAACGAAGTGGAAGATTTCCTGGAGTATCATCCTCTGTTAGATTTATGGAAAAGATTGCATATCAAAATGTCATTGAGAACACTGAAATAAATTCCATAATTCAGCACAACATAATCACATTTAAAGACATGTTTTTATCGATTGGTGTAGTTCTAACATTGGTTTCGGTATGGGCAGGCTGTATTTCTGGTACATGATCCATATACCTCATTCCTTTGGAAGCATGTGAAGGTCATGTCTCAAATGACAGCGGAGCTCTCCTCCTCCCACACCTGTCCCATGTATCCAGTACACTACAAAATGCAATCTGCCCTCTTGCAGGCAAAGCCAAGTATTTGAAGAGGGAGGAGTGCTGGCACTGCTGGATGAACAGACTTGGCATGTTTGGATCCCTGGATATCCCAAACCCCTTCCAGTCTTTCATCCAGCCTTTGGCACAAGTGTATGTAGTAAAATAAAGCCTGCCTTGCTTTAGGCATAGAAGCATCTAACACAAAATATTCTAAGAAGGAAATACTGAATATAACTCCACCTGCTGCATGTACAAAATGAAACTCATCTCTCACCCAAGGGAGTATTTCCTCTGCCAGAAGGGACACACATGTTAAATTAGGACATACCATTGTGGTAAAACAATTAAAAGTTAAACCCACTGTAATTATTAAAGAGTAACCCAAAGCCTATACTGCAAAACTAATGTATTATTAATGTATACTATTGAATATTATTTTTTCTGGAAACTTTTTACTTTAACTTCACTACATTTGAAAGACAAATTTTTTTATTTTTTTTATCTCAACTGCATTTCTGTCAAAGTCCTTGAGTAGAAAGTAGTTAAGTCAGTTTGGTTGCAGGGTTTGCATTTTAGTTGGAAATGAAAGTTTGGTTGACGTCAGAACCAAACGTCATTTTGACGTCAACATCCAACGTTGGATAGACGTTAGATTTTGGTTGGAAATGAAAGTCGGGTTGATGTCGATGTGACTGATGTGGATTTCCGACGTCAATACGATTTTCATTTTCAACCACAATACATCATATGTCCGACGTTGAAGATTGACTGTCAATCTGGCGTTGGATTCTGACATTAACCCAAATTTTCTTTTTAAATGTTGGGTTTGGTCTTTCTAAATGCGAATTTTGTCATTGTTTTGAAGCACACTGAGCTTACAGATAACAGTAAGGCTAACATATTCATGCTAAAAGCAAAAAAAAACTATAAATAGGGGACTATTTGATGGAAACAGCTATGTCTGAAACCATTGTGGACATTATTGAGTGCACTTATTCAATCCCACAACTGGAACTGTGTTTTAGAAATAAATTTTATATTGGTATGAGGGTATAGGGGCATTTTGGACACAACCACCTGATTACCATGAATATTATTACTAGTCTTTTTGACTAGATGTCATCTTTTAATTCATTAATAGTTTATCAATATAAAAATAAGGGGAATTGATTTTTAAGGAAATAAACAAACTTTTTAACCTTTAAAGACATCTTTCAATTTTCAATGTAATATAATAATCACTATATATGAATGAACTATCGGCCTTCCTTCCATATGAATTCAGCAGATGAAACTAAAGACATAAATACAATCCAGGTCTAAAAAAGCACCAAATATAACAATTCATCATGCACATTCATCACTCTGCATTCTCTTAATCAGCCAGTGGTTGTGCAGCTCAAATGTCTAGTTAGTGCAGTTGTGCCTCTTCATGCAAACCAGCCCCATCCATATACAGACCCACCCATCAATCCTTACTTGTGTACTTACATTGTGATTTAAGAAGTGTTCCAGTGTGTTATGCTTCAAAACCCCAATCTTTACTTCAAATATTCCCTTTCACTCCCGTAATCCATTAGAGAGCCTGTCATATCAGCAAAGTCGTCCAGAACCAAGCTGGTTGAGTCCTCACCAGAGGGCATCTCTGTGTCTGAGGGCCAGAGCTGGTGTGGAGGTTTGGGCACAGGGGTCTTTCCCTGGTCCGGATGGAAGTTTTCTTCCATCTGAGCGCTGGTTAGAAGGTGCTGGATCAACCTTCACGACTGTAGGATCTCCTTGGCTTGCCCTGGGCGGTGAGCTAGTGCTGCCACCCTCACTGCCCTGTGACGAGGGGGCAAGGACGTGGTAGAGACTGGGCAGACGAATATCAAGGCGCACACCCGCTCTTGGCAAACAGCTTATCATTGAGAGAATACAGTTTGTCAGCAATATCACTTCCGAGCATGACAGAGAAAAGTCTGAGCAATGTAACGATCCTTAGACAGCAGAAGGTAAAGCCGACGCCGGCGCCAAGAGATGTAACGGCAGTCAGTCTCTGCGGTTAGTGTCACCTGAGGTAAAAAGGGTCATGGGATGTTTAAGGGCACGCAATGTTTCATGGTTGCATGAACTGAATAATTTAGCAAAAATGACACTGACTAAAAGATGTTGCCATGGCCCACAAGCAACCAGTATGTTTTCATACCTGGAAGTTGCCCTCCTCTGTTGTGCCTTAGAGACTCCCATTCAGGAGAGTCAAGAAATTGGTGAGGAAAGATGTAATGGAGAAACTGACCTTCTAAGGAAACTCTAATCCTGTAATAGCAGAAACACGTATGTCATGTAGAAGTGTCCTTTTTGTATTGATGTTGGTTTCATATGGTTTTGAATAAGCTTAAAGTCAACTTCAAATTTGCCTATTTTATAAATGCATGTTATTGATCTTTTTGATCCAAGGATTTTAAAAATGTTTTACCCTTCAGCGTTTAATCAAAGGGCATAACTGAACCTTCAGTTGAAATGACGGACTTCTCTCTGGTGACGTGTGCCAGATTTTCTCCAATCATAGAGTGGTGCAGGGATGACGTATGTTTTGTAGGCTAAAACCCAGAAACAAGTTCACATTTTTCCACTTCCTGTTCCAAGGTCTCCGCAATAATCCAAAAGTCAATGAAAAATAGCTATTGGGTTTTTGTTGAGGGAACCAGTGTGATGCTAACTTCTGGGTTGTCTTACAAAAATACGCCACCCCTCCACAACTAACTGCAAACTCACATTTATTTTTGAGAGGAATTCCCTCATACAGTAGAAATAAGTCTCTCTCTCTCTCTCTCTCTCTCTCACACACACACACACACACACACACTCAGATAAACATCACTATTTGGATTTAAAGGTGTCGCTTCTTCTGTTTCATTGTGACTAAATTGAATGAATCTAAAAATGTCATGTGGTGAGTCATGAGGTAAAGTAAAAACATGTATTTTAACCTTACATGTAAGAGTTAAACAAACATTGACAAAGCTTTTCAACATAATTTTCAAGATAAATATCACACATATTAATTAATGATTCATGGTTTCGCCATCGACATTTACAACCTAAACTAATCTTGCTTTGTTATTAAATGTCAAATGATCTGAGATTTTAAGAGACTAAAGGCCTGTTCACACCAATAACTTAAACAATAAAGATACGGTTCTACAAATCATTCTACATAATAGAAAAGCAGAGATCCAAACCTTAACTATAATGAGAATGGCACAAAGAAAAGTAACTGGTGAATCACTTTCAAGACGTTTTTTTTTCCTCCAGCTGCATTTGAGAGCCTAGAATCCACCCTGCTTTACAGAACTAGAGGATTTATGCAGACGACTACTGCAGCACTCACTTATAACAAGCAGAGTGCTAATATTGTTGGTTATAGTTATCTTTATAGTTATAGTTCTTGGAGTGAACGGGCCTTTATTGACCTTGACACAGTCATGAGGGTCTGCAGGGGTCCTCTCTGATATAATTTCCTGTTTTGTTTTTATTCACCACATGATTTGGCAGACAAAAAAGTGTTTCATAAGCAGTGAAGTAGTTTATCAAAATATTTTATATGATTAAAGTTATAGATACAGCCGAAATACATACTGACGCTTTTTCTTAATTATTTATTAGGAAGGACAAAAAACATCCAACATTGACCCCAAAAACCGTTGTGCTGTTTATTACAATGAACGAACTCGGAATGAACAGCTTGCATTGTGAGCTAAAACAAACATTGACGTTGGTACACTTTTAGGTAAAAAAGCAGATTCACAGTGTTTAGACCAGTTCAAGATCAACCACTAATAGAGAGAGAACCATATGTCTACAACTCTTTGATATATTCTGTTTCTCACCTGCCAGAAATGAGAAAAGACAGCTGATCAATGGGCGTCTTCCCCTCCACAGCATACGTCTCCTCAGCCGCTAAAGAAAGCACTTTGTTCTCGCTGGCGGCCGTGATCTCCTTGAACACCTGCACAGGTACATCCAGTGGCAGACAGACCGCCGTGTAAAGCGCAGAAAGCTCCTCGTTGGCTAAACCTTCCTGCATCAGCCGAAAAATCAGATGACACACCTGGGCCAAACACTGCAGCATCAGCAGCAGGTTCCAGATGAAGACATCAAGGCCACACACTGTCAGCCAGCCCCACATAGCCAAACAGAGGAAAGCAGGCGCCAAAAAACTGAAGATGTACAGAGCCCCATATGCTGTACTACCACCCATATAGCCCAAAAAAGAATGGTGTTACCCAGATGGTAGATGGCACCTTCAGTGCTGTTGGTCCATCCATTGCAGAGTGTGTGATTGTAAATTATGGTGTCAATAAAGTCACCACTATTCATGTTTGTGCCTCTGCTGTCTCCAATTCAATGGAATAGTGAATATATATATAAAAAAGTGTCATCAAATACCTTGATGGAAAAAGTAGTGCTTCATAAGCCCAATGTAGTAAAAAGGTTGTTAAAAAGACTAGATATTAGATTCAAAAAGAGTGTTCCCCGCAGCCTCTAACGGTCAATGCACCACTTACTGCCAGAAACAGTTGGAATGAAGGAAGCTTCATAATTCTGTTCCACTGACACTCACTTTTCTTTTAAAAATTCAGCCCTGTAATGTCTCTGCTTCTGTTCCCTGACCACACTGGTCTGAAGACTGTTGGAAACATGGAGCAGGAGAGGCGGGGGTAGAGACCATGAGAAGGATAACCATGTTTGGAATTGAAACCCAAGTGGGAAAGAGCCACAGACAGAAAGCAGACTCACTACTTAACATAACACAATGATGGCCGGGCAGGGTGGTTATGATAACAAGTGACATGCAGAGAAGCTTTCACTGACATTTGGGAAGATCTTTGAAAGCTCTGCCAGATGTCACCAACACTCATTTCTCACAATCAAACAGTAAACTTGTATTCCATCTTTACTAGTGTTTGAGGGTCCTAGGATATGGGGGGACAGAACATTTAAAGAATCTGAGACCGATCAAATAACAGGAGATCATGTAACACTGTTTACCTCCCCCTCCCTGGCCATTCCTCTGCGTAGTTTAACATAACTTGGCTCGGCGATTGTTTGTAGACAATTTAATAAACTATTCTGCTGCTTAGCAATAGGTGCAGAGTGAATGGATTTTTTTTATTTTATATTATTATTACTTAACATACATGAAGCTGTGCTATATTGTTAAAATTGCTAAGCGTGACATGCAATATAATTTATATGTAAACATGTACTCTGTTTATAGCATTACTTGAAGAAAAAAAATCAAGTAATTGCAATCTTTCTCACTTTTGACTTTTTCAGACACTTTGGAATTGCGAGAAAAAGAGTCAAAAATTGTGAGATATAATCACAGAATTGTGAAATGAACTAAACTTTTGGAAAAAAAGATATAAATTTAAGAATGAACAAAAAGTCAGATTTGAGAGACCTAAATTCAGAATTGCCAGAAACTCAGAATTGTGAAAAATAAGCTCAGAATTACAAATGACATTGTGAAAGAATTGTGATACAAACTCAGAATTTTTGTCATATAAACTCAGAAGAATGTCAGGATTGCAAGTTATAACCGTCCAAATTGTGAGATATAAAATCGCAATTGTGTTATTTTATTCCATGGCAAAACAAGCTTCCATTTTTTTCTGCTAAAACATAGATTTTTAAAACATAACTAAAATACACAATGAAAGTAAATATATATAGGTTGTCTTGTGCTTAACTAGCTGATACAGTTGATAAGAGAGTGTCAAAGCTACTATTCAGAGCTGTCAATTTGACATGTACCCTGCAAGAGAAGCATGCAGATACATTCTCATTGTAGTCAAGCACCATTAAAAGCTATTTGAATGTCTGAAATAAACCAATTTATACATTTCACATGAAAGAAATATAAATTATGCATTTGCACATACTGTGCCTATGCTGTGATTTAATGAATTGAATATCAAAATGACCATGATTTATATAATTATAAGCAGGACGAATGGTGAAAGAAGCAAGCTGTTCTTGTGTTTGTGTCAGTAACTATTTAAGCTCATGAACTTTGTGAAATCTTTAGGAGAAATCGCAAATTATGAATTGCATTTGCTGGGTTCACACCAGGTGTGCACACAGAATAAAAGCACTTCAGCGAGTAGACCTCAGATTAGAGTGTGCTGGGAGCAGCAGCTCTATTTTAAGCCTGCGTGCATAGTTAAGTGCAGCTGTCACCAGCCAAACGCTGGTACAGGGAATTCAAAGGCCAACCGAGTCGGAGTTTGTGTGAAACTGCTTGGCCTAAATGGTGTCAAGCAACAGACAATACTTCATCATCAATAATTGAATATGGTAAAATAAGCAAATCAGGCATCTGACACATATTAATTCGACTGAATCTGAATTTAAATGGGATGCCCTTTTATAAGAATGTATGCATATTTCATACAAATAAAAGGACAAAGAAAGATACAAGAGAATGGCTGAATGTCTTGCATAGGATCTTTATTGACCATAAACTTATGTAAAGCACATATGTAAGAAAGAAAAAGAAAAGACGGACAACATTTCCCTCAGAGGAACAAATTCACCCCGTATAATCTGCCCTCCAGTGTAAAAATATAAATAAATGAGCACACCAGGTCCCAATTCACACAGGCTGACACTACAAAGGGAAAGAAAAGACAATTAGACAATTAATTCTTCAAATAAACAAAATTGTCCTCAAGAACATAAAATACAGAAATTACATTTTTTTTATATAAGGGATATTTACTAAATAGAAATTCTGTCATTATTTAGTCCCTTTAAAGGGATACTCCACTTTTTTTGGAAATAGGTTCATTTTACAACTCTACCAGAGTTAAACAGTTGGGTTTTACCATTTTCGAATCCATTCAGCCGATTTTCTGATATTTAGATTTTCATAGTATATTTTTTTTCCTACTATGGAAGTCAATGAGACCAGAAACTGTCTGGTTGCTGATCTTCTTCTAAATATCAGAAAATCGTCTGAATGGATTCGAAAATGGTAAAACCCAACTGTTTAACTCTAGGGGAGTTGTAAAATGAGCCTATTTTCAAAAAGAGTGGAGCATCCCTTTAATGGAAGATTAAAGGTTAAGTTTAGCAGAATATAAGAGCTTCAAACAAAGACATGAAAACCAGGCTGTCGAATTCCAAAAAAGCCATATACATCACAAAAATATATTATGAGTTTTGCACTATATTCAGAGTCAGAGGAAAAAATTGTGTAAGAAATATCACTTCTTCATAAGACTGGCTATTGTCATAAGAAAATAAACTTACCATTCACTCAGTTTGAACATGATGGTGGTATTATATTTTAAAACCAAGCGCCCTCATGCACTCCTTGTGTGCTTCTATGAGACCTGTGCAGTGTTCTTCTCCCTTTTCAATTATGCTGCAGTGAAGACAATAAAATGTCATAGCTGCACAGTATCTTGCTGTTACAGGACTGGCTTACCTAAAATATTCATTTGGCCATCATTTACCAACCCTCATGTTGCACTAAACCGGTTTGATGTTCACACACAAAAAGAAATTAAGAATTGCATTGGCCACAATACAAGGTTCTAGTTCATCAATCCTCAGTAGTGTACAAGCAATATCGACTACTTTCATGGTGATTTGCATCCTTTTCTAAACTTGAAAACCTATTTTCTGTAATGTATTTATTTACTGAGCAGCACAATCCTGTTTCTCTCAGTTTGGGCTTCACAAAAAAGTCATGCAGGTTTGGGACAACATGAGAAAAATTATAACAGCATTTCATTTGTATTAAAACTGTCACTTGCCCGTATACGGGCAACCTAAATTTACTTCACTATATTACTACTAAATCCTAATCTAGTCATGACAAACTATATATCGTTGAAAAGGTCTAAAACTCCTAAATAGATATTTTAGCTCTGTTTTTTTCTTACAAATTAGGAATGAACAGTAATATATGAATTTATGACAAGAGTCCACCTCAAAAAAAAAAAAAAAAAAAAAAAAAAAAACGACTCATTACAGGAGTTTCTGACCTGTCACAAAAAGTCGACGCACACACTTCTAATAATTGAAACTTTGGATTTTAGTTCTAAAAGTTCATAATAAAACATAATCTAGTATTTGTCAATAAAAAAAGATAAAATTATATTTTAAAAGTAAGGTTAAGAAGTCCTCCAAAAAGTATAATATATTATATATATAAAAATTATTTTTTTATTATTATTATATCACATATTTTAGTAGTTATCATAAATTAGGTATCATTTGAAAGCTTACGAACTCAGAATTCATCCTGTGAAAACCGTTTTGAAATTAGATGTTGCGTTACCATAGAAACTGTATTTTTGTTAGGCCCCTCCCCTTTTGGGCATCATCTTTCAATATTTATAATCAAAACCTTTTCTAATCTTGACAAAACACATATTGTCAGAAAGGTCTGAGTCTCAAGATTCCATATTTAGTGATAAAAGTGATATTTGGATAGAAATTTATTAATTTGTTATGGCAGAATGCATACAATTAAATTCAATGGAATTCAATGGCACCCGGTGGCTATTTTTGGTATAACGCCTGAAACAAAATCTCATGAGAACTTCAATTTTTGTGATATCAACTTTAAATTTGGAACACAACTTGGTTAGATATATAGCTTTCATTTTATAGTAAAACATATTTTGTAAAATATTTATTTTATATTAAAAAATATTATTAATAAAGTATATTTTATTTACAGTAAATAACTTCCATAACTTTTTCATACTTTAATTTTTGAAAGTGCTTTCACTTCAGTCATAATCTGCTGATTGTTTTCTTTAAAACAAGACCAAACTTGTGTATATATTCCAAAGCATTCTTGAATTACAACCATTTAAGTTTGTATAGTGCATTTTAATGTCAATTATCAAAAAGGGGGTGACAGGTAAAGGGTTAAGTAATATCACTTTAACGCATGAACTAAATAGACAAAGGTTTCCTCACCAGGCATCTCGTGCTTTCTTGGTCTCGGGACACGCACAGCATGGTTTCAGAGGTTTCTTCTGCTCTGTGCCCTCTATTGCTGGTGAAGCCTCCACACTAGCTGCTGACAGGCCAGACATTTCCACTTTTCTGATAAAAACAAAAGAGCAGGGGACACATTTAGTCCAGCTTTAATCTCCAGTTTCAACACTACGTATTGTGAACAAAAAGCAGCGGACACCAAACTAGCAACCATATTACAAGTTACATCATGTCCTCTGCTGTTTAACGACTAGTTTCGTTGAAATGCCGTTACACAGCTGTTTTACCTCGCTGTCAAAGAGATGCTGTGCTAATCGGAGGTATTCAAAACGTGCCGTCAGGTAAAATCAAATAAAAAAATATTTAACTGAAAACCGTTGACTTACTTAATGAATATGAGGAAGAGACTGATGCGCTCACGTGCGTCCTTTCTTACACAACCTGCTGTTGCTGTCAAATTAATAACAGCATAACCCCGCGAACGCGGAAGTCTTTTACATAGCTTCCGGTTTACGGTCTTTCATTAAAATAAACTTTTAACAACTGAAGCTATAGCCATTTATTACTTAAATATGATTTAAAGTTACACATTTGAATGGCTAGAGCTAAAATGAAACGCGGTTTTAAAAACAGGGAATAACAACATGCCGATTACCGAACAAACCAAAATAAAGGTATTGTGCAGAATAAAAGCCATTTAAAGATAGCCTATTAATTTATTTATTTTATAACAATATTATTTAATAATTTGCTAACATTTCGGTATTGTAATTTTAATATAACTGAATAAAAATATTTTATGGTTTAATAATGACATTATCTCATATATAATTTATGTCAGATGGTTATTATGAAAAAGTAAATATTTGCAGGCAAATCCACACTTGCAGGCAAATCCACTTTTCTTGACATTTTTACAACTTAGTTACAATGCAAATATTTATACTGACACATACAGCTTCACGGATGGCTTCTGATATTAATGGGATATTTTTTCCCTGAGAATTCTGTCAGGTTTGGTGTAAGGGATAAGGCACTTTATTTACATAGCAAAAATAAGCAAAAATACAAGAAAACACTCAACCCATGTGCTTAACAAAAGACAAAACCTGTAGCATGAATGTGCCTGACACTGAAACGAAACACAATGCATTTAGTAGATGAGGGTAACTGAAGCTGCACGCTCACACATTAAGGACAGGAAAATCCAGGAGTGACAGACCTGACAAACTCTGTGTCAAGGCTTGTGATTCTGCTATGAAAGTGCAAGTGCAAATTTATTCTCAACTTCATGTTTAATTAACACAACAGCACTATATTGGCCTGTGCTGTTTTCAAGAACTGCTCAAAAGTTATTTGACTCTAGACCTGTTTCACACTTTAGGTTATTCAGCAAACGAGCGGAACTACAAATAAAAGGAGCACATGGAGTTTGTTTCTAAAGTGTAAAAGATATACATCTCTATACAGATAGCAGGTTTACTCAATTGAGTTGGCTATTTCCTTTGATTTTCACCTTAAAAAAATGATTATCTGGAGAGAGCTTTTGATGACAGACTTATTGTCTAAAATGTATTTTACATGAGGATAATAAAAATACATGATACCTAATTCTGAAACAGAACTCCAAAGTGAAGCAGTGATGTTTTGAATGTGTCACTAAGTCTGCAACTTGCATCAAGTCTGACAGATGTACTTTTTAGATGTACACTCTAACAGCTTATATAGCAAAATATTATGTTTATAACAGAAAATAAAATGTCTGTATTGCATTTTCTCTGCATTTTCTGCTAAGTTCAGCATGATATGAGCAGCAGAAATAGAACTTTTCATGACGAATTTGTAGGCCAACAGAGAACGCTAACGCAGCATGGATTCCCTCAGGAATTTCTGCTGAGTGTTTAGTATATTTTTGTTTGTATGTCGTACTCAATTTATGAGTATAAAATTTGCCTTTTTTTGCTAAGCTATAGCCTACCTCAAACGTGACATTTAAAGTGTTGTCCAATTAATTACACATAATTTATCAAGCTTGGGCTATAATCAGATGTGTAATTAATCACACAGCATTGAGCTTTTGTAGCAATTTACATTTTTAAACAACATAACAGTTTCAAAACTGTTGGGGTATGTATAATTTATTTGTAATGTATGTAGTTCCTGTTCAGACATGTTTCCACTATAGGTCTATATATATTAGCAACCTATATTATATATAATTTTAAATGTTTTACAGTAATTTGGCAAATTGGTTATTAATGATAATAATAATTATATTAGATATATAGATAAAATTGTTGAATGGATGCATCATTTAGTATTTGAAATAAACAGAAGCTTCACAGATGAACTTGTTAATAAAACCAGTAACTGATTTGATTAATTTATTGACCCACTGTAGATATCTGAATGCAATGTGAGTACAACAAATTAATGTAGTTTAGGTGTTTGTTTCCTTCTGAGAATGTAAGATCAGTTTCCAGTTACATTACTTGAATACCACTTTGAAATTCAACACTGTATTGTGACTCTCATAAACATAGCCTGCCAGTGCAATATAATACTGTACTCAGTTTAACGGAGATCTAGTGAGCTGTCTGGTGTCTGTTTTTGATGTAAACACATCCTCAACAAAAACACACACCAGTTTTCCCAGATGTAGGCTACCCATATTAACCCTTAAACACATAGGCTACCTAGTTACCTAATCGCTTATGAATTTAAAGGGTTAGTTCGCCCAAAAATGAAAATTATGTCATTAATGACTCAATGACTCCTCATGTCGTTCCAAGCCCGTAAGACCTCCGTTCATCTTCGGAACACAGTTTAAGATATTTTAGATTTAGTTCGAGAGTTTTCTGTCCCTCCATTGACAATGCATGTACGTTATATGTCCTTGTCCAGAAAGAAAATAAAAAACATCATTAAATCCATGTGACATCAGTGGCTTAGTTAGGAAAGTTAGTAGTAGGAAAATACGTTTTGGTCCAAAAATAACAAAAACTACGACTATTCAGCATTGTATTCTCCTCGGGTTCTGTTGTCAAGCCGTGTTCAGTGACGCTGCTGAAGTAAGAGGTGACTTGTTATCTTGTGCGAAAATAGCTTCGTTCACAGTCTGAGGAAGATGACACTATAAACAAAACAATCTTCGCAAACATGTGTAAGGATTTCGACACAGAGGAAGACTTGCATTTTTTTTCCCAGCCATAGTTGAACTTGAATACAAGGACGCACCAGATAACACGTCAGCAGCATCTTACATCATCAGCATCGCTGCGGACTCACGAACACAGATACACCGAAAGACAATAAAGTCTGAATAAAGTTTTGTTATTTTTGGACCAAAATGTATTTTCGAATGCTTAAAAAATTCTAACCAACCCACTGATGTCACATGGTCTACTTTGATGATGTCTTTATTTCCTTTTCTGGACAAGGACAGTATACCGTATGCATTTTCAATGGAGGGACTGAAAACTCTCGGACTAAATCTAAAATATCTTAAACTGTGTTCCGAAGATAAACGGAGGTCTTACGAGCTTGGAACGACATGAGGGTGAGTCATTAATAACATATTTTCATTTTTTGGGTGAACCAACCCTTTAAGGGTTAATCTCTGATTTCTTATAAAGCATATGTCTGCAAAAAAAAAAAAGATAAACCTGTATTCTGTCTCTTTTTGAAATAGCAAAATTCTCTGTGCACTTTTATGTGCTCATTAGAAAGAATCTCTTTGTGATACAGTCATTTACACACAGAGAGTGTAAGTAATTCTATCTCCTCCCATTGTCCGGTTCTATCAGAACCATCTGTCTGGTTCAGATGACAATAGCCTACTTGTGATATTCAAAACCACCTTGTGTCAAAGAACCGCCCCACAGTCCAGATGAGCTGAGCTGATGTGAGCGCGAGGCAGAGATACTGAATAGTTGATGAGACAATAGTTAGTTTGACAGGGGGAAGAATGGAAAGTCTGGAACTTATCTCCTTCTACATTCTGGATCGAGCCAGAAAAACTGATGGAAAATTACTCTGTGACTGTGCATGTGCGTGCGTGAGAGAAAGAAAGGGAGCGAGCGAGCTTGAAGGCGAAGAAAAGTGGATAATATGGTCAGCATAAAAGAAAGTCCAGAAATAAAGTTGTCACAGAGGCTCGGTGAGAGATGTTAGAGGAGCTTCGGTGATTACGGTGCTTAGTCAGGGTCTGAAAAATGCAGCGTTTCGCACCTGAGAATCACAGACGCTTCAGATGGAACGGATGGAAAAGCCTATTACTGCCTCAGTTGAACAGACGCTCGCTGTATGTGTACGGCAGTGAGGTGGCCGTGGAAGAAGGAGCGCAATAGACAGAAAGAGGGAGACGTGATCGTCATCCATCCCTTCAGTCGTATAAGGTAATGTGCACGTACCATTTTTTGCTCCCCAGAGAACCTTTCAGTGAACACTTCACAAAGGAACCTGATTTTTCTTAGTGTGAAGAACATTTAGTGATTTAAATAACCTTTATGAACAACATTTTGTGGCATGAAAAGATTTCATGTTTGTTAATTGCATGTTTAAGCTTCTTCATTTAACCACTGATGCCAATAAAAAAACTTAAACACACTGAAGTGTTTAGTCTTTAATGGGATAATACATTTTTAACAAAATAAAAGAGTTTTGAAAAAGGTAAAACCACATGAAATGCCATGCAAAAGAAAAATAAATCAATTAAAAAATGAATCTCTTTTTTTCTTATTTATACAGGAGTTACTACATCATGTGTATGGTGGCCATAACATTTCTGAATCTAATTGGGATTCCAATGGAGATTGCCTTTCTAGATGGGAACAGTGGAGTAGGTTGGGAGGGTTTTAATGTGTTCTCGGACACTCTATTCCTGATTGACGTTGGGCTTAACTTTCGCATGGGGATCATTAATGAGGACAGCGATGTAAGGATTAGCCCTAGACTTTACAAATAACACATTGCTTAAATGCATCCAATGAATCATTCTGTATGTTACACAGGGAGCCATTCTGGATTTGAAAAGCATTCGACAACGCTATCTAAAGAGCTGGTTTATACCTGATATGGTGGCTGCATTTCCAGTTGGTTATATCCTACTTATTGCGGTAAACTGCTTTTTCTACAATCCTTTGACTGTATTGAAATTACATCACTTCAATTGGAAAACTTGTGTCTTGTGCACTTTTCATGACAGGATCTACAATACCATGGTGACTCTCCCTCATCCAGAGCCAGCAAAATGATGCGCATCTTGATGTTTGTGAGAATCCTCAGTCTTGTCCGCCTGCTGCGTGTGTCAAGGCTAGTTAGGTTTTTCAATGAGGTGGAGAGAGTAAGTAATGAATAGATTGAACTTGTGAAACTGATCTCATCTGAACAAAACTGAGTTGTTTAAAGTGTACATGCAAATAGGAAGTCATCATTCAGAAAGTGTTTTTATTTCTTTAAATAATGCCTTTGATTTTTATATTGAATCTCTGCATAGGTTTCAAATGCCAACTTGGAGGTGATGAGGGTATTCCTAAGAATCTTGTCATTATTTATGATGATATTCCTGCTGTGCCACTGGAATGGCTGTATCCAGTATTTCGTACCTATGCTTGAGGAATTTCCCTCAGACTGCTGGGTTAGACGAGAGAATCTAATGGTATGCATCTATAGCCCATTTTACACAGAGATTCTGGAATATACTTGGATAATGTGTCCCGGGATTTATCCCTGGATCGTTTGATTTTGGTTCATTCACACTGCAGTGATTTTCCAGAATCTGTGAGTGCGGATCTGAGAAAGACACGTGACATCAGGATATGATAACTCCTGTCAGATGTCAGTTCTGCTGATAAATCCTCTTCTATTTGAAGACGAGTGCATTCTCCCCAGCAGCCCCACTGGGTTTGCCGAGTGGCTCGTTCCACATATGCTGTAGCATAGGTTGTAGAAAGGCCTGTGCGATGACACGTGCGTCATCACTATGACACACCCCTTACGGCATTGGTCCTGGCTTTTGTTCACACAGGGCGCATTCTGGGACTCATGCAATGTTACTAGGTCCCCATCCCGGCATCAATCCCGGTATCAATCCCGAGACTTGTTTTACTTGCTTTCACAGTTATGAAAATATAATTGAATTTGAAAATTGAACTTACAAGCCCTGGAAAAGTCATAGTTGAAAGTTTTTCAACTTTTCCAGATATGCTTTAGAAAAATTTCTTTACGTGTTTTTTAATACATTATTTTTAATGTTGCAGCAATTACTTATAACAACTTAAAATTTGTTGAGATTACTTAAATATCCAACTTAACAAAACTAAAGGTACATAAACTTACATTTTTAAAGGGTTAGTTCACCCAAAAAATGAAAATTGTGTCAGTAATGACTCACCCTCAGGTTGTTCCAACCCCGTAAGACTTTCATTCATCTTTAGAACACAAATTAAGATATTTTTGATGAAATCTGAGAGCTGGCCCACTCCTTCATAGGCTTCTAGGCAATTTCATTCTGCCGGTCCAGAAAAGTTATTAAAGACATTGTTAAAATAGTCCAAGTGTCCAAGTAATTACTAACAAATATTTCATTTTTGAGTGAACTAACTCTTTAAGTCAAGCACAAACACATACTTTTTTTATGTTGAAACAACACAATATTTGAAGAATAAGTTGAATTTTAAGTTGTGATAAATAATTACAGCAATATTTTTTTACAGTGTACAGTATCTTCCGATTTATATGGCTATTGCATACCGAATGCATAAATGTTTCAATATGAAGTATTGATTTGAGTTGAAATTATATTATAATCTTACATCTTAAAGCTGAATGCTGCAAGACTATTATTACAGTAATATTAATATTGAGGTCATTGATAAGGGAATTTGTGCTTTGATACACTAAAAAATAAAAGTTTAATATTTGGTTCCCCAAAAACCTTTTCAGCGAACAGTTCTTAAAAGAACCCTTTTTCATATAATGTGAAGAACATTTTAAAAATCTAAACAACCCTTTACCAATATAAAGAACCTTTTGTGGAATGGAAGGGTTCCATGATATTTTAAAGGTTTTCCTGGAACCAAAAGTACTGTGATTGACTGTTAAGAACAAGGTATTGCAGAGAGCCATATAGTGTATGTGATATTATTTTAGAGCTGTTTTAGTGGATAGATTGAATGCATTAATGTCAACTTTTTGTTTTGTGTCTTTTGTCAGAATGCCACAGTGGGAGAGAAGTACTCATTTGGAGTCTTTCGGGCCCTCTCTCATATGACTGCAATATCATATGGTTCTTCTGATACACCCACAAGCAAGGAGTATACTTTTGATCAGCCAATTTAGCAATATGCTAATTTAATCATTCACCTATCACAAATGATTCTTTTTTTAATGCCGAAGTTTTGTTTTGTTTTTAGATGAGGTTGAGCTGTGGATTGTCATGACAAGCATTGTGTCTGGAGCCATCATGTACACAGTGATGGTTGCCAACACTGCTGCTATGATGTCTGATGTGGACATAACAGCAAGAGCGTACAAGAACAAGGTGCAAGAAAAACAAATACCTTGATGAACCAACATATTATATGGTTATCGTGTATGCCATTCTCTTATTTGCATGTTTTTCACATAGATAAACCATCTGGAAGATTATATGACTTTCATGAAGCTTCCCAAAGCCCTTCGTATGCGCATCAACAACTACTATCAGGCTCGCTATGGAGGGAAATGGTATGATGAGAAGGATGTCCTGAAGTGGGTGTCCTCATCTCTCAGAGAGGTGCTGCTCACTGTTGGAATTCATAGTTGTAGAAGTGATTTCTTGAGTTATTAATAGTAAAACAGTGTCTTTATGATAGAATGATGATTTAAATGGCTTTATTAGGAAATTCTGCTGACCATGTGCTCGGACCACGTGAGAAAAGTTCCCATTTTCCGGAACCGTGACATAAACTTCATCAATGCCATTCTTCTGGAACTGCTGTATGAGGTCTTCCAGGCGGGTGACATCATCATCCAGCAGAATGCTCCTGGTGACCGCATGTTCTTCATCGAGCACGGGCAGGTCCTTGTGGAGAATGAGTTTTTCCAGAGGGAACTGTGTGATGGAGACTACTTTGGAGGTTTGACTCGATATATATAAATCTTTCCTTTGTCAATGCAATATCTGTTTATATTATGTACTCTATTCTTTGTAATATAGTCAATGTCTTGAAACAGACTCATCGGTAAGATGTTCATTTTAATGATAAACAAGGGGGCGCTGTCGAGCCACACCCGAGTACCAGCTTCAGGCCGGCCCTGATGGCCACGGGATTCTGACCCGTGTGCAAAGTTTCAAGAGTTTTTGAGCACGTCAAGGGCCCCAAAAGTGCCCGAAAGTTTGATAAAAGATAATAATAAATAATACTTAGAAGAACAATAGGGCTCTGCGCCCCCTTTCAGGGCTTGGGCCCTAATAATTTCTGTCCTTGCCTTTCCAGACTCATGTCTCCTAACAAGAGGAAGGCGTTTGGACACAGTACAAGCTCTGACTATCTGTCAGCTCTTTTCCTTGTCAGTGGACACCTTTCAATGTGTTCTGGAGGACTATCCAGACATCAGAGAGACCTGGAGAGATATCAACAGGATAAAGACATTTTATTATATTGAGAAAGTAAGTTAGTGCTGTTAATGCCACACTTAAGAGCACAAGTAACTTGTAGCAGATTTAACATATGCTAGTAACATGGGATAAGATGACCCCCAAAATTATTATTCCTGACCTTAGATGATACAAAGTCTCATCTCAGGACTTTTGATGAATAGATATGCTATTTATAATTTTGTTATTTCATCTACATATCAACATTTGTGAAATTTAGTCAGCTGAAACAGTTTTGAGGTTTATAGGTCTAATTTTGTGTCTCTGGAAAATAGTGATGTATGACATTTTATTATGTTGAATATCAATGTTTTTTTGTGTGTGTCTGTTTGTTAATGAGGGGTTTGACAGATCCATTTTTTGGATTTGTGGGGTAAAGGTTATAGATTTTATTTTAAAGTAAAAGAAATCAAATTAGACCCTTGAGGTATGATGAAATAATAGATGATTCAATTAAAATATGGGAAATTAAAAATGTAAATAGATATGCCTGTACACAAGTCATAGAATAATTTTGCCTTTCTGATAAATCTATTTTAGTGGGATTCTGCTTGGTCTGTCATTGGTTATTCAATTATTATCAACTAATTTGTCAAAAAACAAAATCTACATAGAGTTAGTATTTTACAAAAATAAGATACTTTAGATATGTAGATATATCAGCTCTATACAAACAATTATGACTTAAATTGAATTAAAAAGTAATTTATTCATTTATAATTATATAAGTAATGGTTCTTACTCCAGTAACATTTCATCTCTGGATTTTGACCATCTTATCCCTCTTTTATATTTTACATTTTGTGCTATTACAACTAAATTGGGAAATGTTTATATTTATTTCCTATAATAATATAACCCTATAATACTGTTTAAAAGGAAATCCACATTGTTCTTAAGGGGGGCATCTTTTCACATATATACATGTACTAAGTTTGGGGTCTGGAAAATTTGTTAGTGTCTAATGTTCCAGTCTTCAATGTTACATGATACATGATACCTGCAGCTTCCTTGGGGATTTTGCCAGATTAAGCTTTGCTTTACTTATTGGATCCTCTCTCTGTATCGGCTTAGATTTCTGGGTGGGGTTTGTGAATATTCTATTCCGGACAAGCGGTTTGGAAAATAGGCTTTGTTCAGGGAATAAGGTGTAACTCAGCATCACACTGAATGCAGTTCCTCTGAGAATGCTGATAGGATGATATTCGACTGTTTGTAGGCCTCCTTCTCCAGCTCAGCTCCTCCCTCCTGGCTTCTGCTGCCATAGACTACCACTTTCCAAGTGCCCACAGCAGGATGCTTCATCACAGCTCAGCATAACCAGTCACAATTTCACTCTAATGTTTCTTTGTGGGTCTCTGCAAGTGGATCTTTGCTATGCTACTTGTTCTTCTATAGGCTTCTGCTTTTCCCCACTGCCAGGATCTGCCTCTTTAAGTCTTCCTTAGCATGTTCTCTGCAGTATCCAGAACAGCGCCCACCGGTGAGCTTCATTTCAGTCAGATTAGCTTTCAGCGACTAATGTACACTCAGCTAATTTTTTTATGTTTAAATGTCCCACAAAAGTCAGCAGATTTTTCCCAAAAATCAGCGTAGATAATGTACAAATTTGGTCAGGGCCTAGAAATAATCCACCATATTTTGCATTTTATATGTATGTATTTTGTTTCTTTTTTATATACATTCATAAAATTATCATTAAAGGAGAAAATAATCTTAAAATGTTTTTGTTTTTTTAAAGGTCAGATGTTTACACAAGTTTTATTTTAAAAAGATGTAGGCTAAACAGAGAACTGTCATTACATGTTTTTTCTCTTTAATTTCTGATATATATTTTTTTGAAAGATCACATTATATTTGTACTTCTCTCGACACACCAAAAAAAATTCACTTCTTTATTTTCAAGAGTAGCATGCTACCATGTTTAAATTAGGCCCATAAATCAATAAAGACAGCAGTTTGATTACACTCTGGCTGTCCATGGGTTAATATGTGCATTCAGAAATCTCTGTGGGCATTCAAAGATAAATATGTATTGTTTAATAAATATGTACGTTACTCACACAGATTTAGAGAAACACGTATTCTTGTTTAGAAGTCACTCTTCTGTCAAGGAAATATAAAACATGAATTAATAAAGAACATAAAGACTTTTTAAAACATGAATTAGTTGTCCTTGAGTTTGTTTGTTTTTACACGTCAGAATGATTTAAAATGCAATCAATAGCCTACATTTTACATCGTGTGTAGATTTGACCTCTATTTATTGCAAGTGCTTTTTAAATAAATGGAAAGACTCAGTTCATTTAGTAATTATAATCCAGATGAACAGTAAATGTCATTTAAAAGAATGAGGTGTCCAGAAATTAAACGAAGCATACAGAACACTGAGGAAATATCCTGTCATGACGACTGTGTTAATGTAGGGAGGAATAAAGGTGCTGAAGCTCCTTTATTTGAAGTCTGGGGCACATTAAAATGACAAATGAAACTAAACGGTTTGTGCGTCCAATGTTAAGGTCATTGGTTACACTATACAATATACAAAATTCATAAATCTGGAGATTTCAGTTACACAATTTTAATAGCCTAAATTAAAACTATGAATTTATTGGTTTTTTTGGAGAACTATATTTTCAATTTAGTTTATAGAAGGCATGTGGATCAAAACTGGCAAAAATAAATATGCTGACCAGACAGTTGAAGGCACCCATTGACTTTCATAGTAGAAAAGCCAGGTTCATTTAATAACGCGCATTTTTCAAAATATCTTCTTTTATTTTCATCTTTGTTTCGAAACTCATGCAGATTTGGAACAACTTAAGGGTGAGATTTGGACAACTTTTGTTTTTCACTGGATGGCAGTAATGAGTCTCATTGTGTTTGGATGTGCGTCAAGTCTAACGAGTCAGTCAAAACGAACCCGGATGTGCCGCGAAATTTGAAACAAATTTCAGAGCTATTTTTTTATATGTTGCTTTCTGGATCTAATTCATAAAACTTATTTTAAGGTATTATTCTTTGTCGGTTACCATGTGTTTCTTAAATTAATTTAAGACAGCAACTTAACTTCCTTGTGTTTTGTTATTAGCTTTAATTGCTAGCTACTTGTTATTGTAACGTTACACTTTACGCATTAGTCGTTACAATCCAAAACAGTTAAGTTACAGTTTATCGTTTATGCAGAAAAGAACTACCGGTATTTTTATGTTAACATTTTATATATAATACTCATTATAGGATTTTCTCATCTTTAATAGTTATTTATTGTCATTTCAGTTTGACATTAAGCATGAATCCTTCAGAGTGTTTCTTTGCAAAGCTTCGGAAACTGACTGTTTATCTGGAGACCGAAAGCAACAATCTCCTCCATACAAGTCAGAACCTCAAAGACGACGATGGTAAATTGGCAGTAAATATTTTATGAAATGATGCGGTCATAATTGTGCATCCATTGACTGTTGTCTGTGTTCGTTCAGAGGATGAAGAGAATGGGGCTCAAGCACTGTATCAGCTGCACTCTGAAGTCAGGACACTGAAGGTATGTGTATGCTCACTTATGCCGGTCCATGATTTCATTGTTTTTTTTAAATATGGGCTACATTTGTCACAAAATCATCTGCAGCGGCAAGTTCAAGATCAGATTGCTACACATGATACAAGTTCTGAGCTGAGGAACTTCATCAGAAGATGCTTGGTACTGAAGCAGAGGACCACAGAAGACATAGACATGCTGAAGAAACACTATGAGAAGTATGGCTACAGACCACGAATTGCAAGACAGGAGTGCATAGGTAAATGTTTATCACATTTGATAATATTAACATAACAGTGCTGACTCTGCTTGGATTTTAATAGCAATTATCTCAATTTAATGATTGAAATAGTTGTTTTATTTCAGTTAAGGCTTTGCTACAATTCATTTATATGTCAATGGAAATGTTGCTCACTTTTCTAGAGATTAACTGTACAAAGGAGCAAGCAGAGAAAGATGCAGCACAGGAAGATGAAGGAATGAGACAAGGGGTTTGTGAAGATGCTGAGCAGTCAGAGACGCCTGAAAAGATGCCACCACCCGTTGACCAGCTGCGAACCCCAAAGCTCTCTGATTTTGGTCTGTCTGCACTTCAATTCCAAAGAGTGCTTGGTGAAGCAGAGCAGCCTCCCAGTGCCGCTCCTGTCCCAACTGTGGCTCTGTCACCTCCACCGTTTGTCATGAGCATGCATCCACCGCAGCCAAAGACACCCAAGTGCTCTCTGAGTATGGAGGAAGATGCTCCGACCCCAAGACTAGAGGACTTCGGCATCTCTGAGTATACCATGTGCTGGAACAATGATTTTACCATGGATTTGTTCAACAAGAAACCACCAAAGACATGCAGGTATGCTGCTTACTGTGTCTGGTTGTGAATACAAAATCACAAGAATGTTTGTCTTCTGAAAAGACTAAATATGCCACCTTGAAAATGTGCTTCAAAATTTAAAGTCACAAAATTCAGCCTCGTGGGTAGATTTAAAGCTGTCTAAGTTGAATTGACTTCATTACTCCAGTCTTTAGTGTCACATGATCATCATTCTAATATGCTGATTGTTTGTTCAAAAACATTTATTATGCTTAATATTTTTGTTGATTTTTTTCAGGATTCTTTGATATAAGTTCAAAATAACCCTTTTTTAATAGAAATCTTTTGTAACATAATGTGTGTATTGTAACTTTTGGTAGATTTTAGTGTGCCTTTGTTGGAAAAGTATTACTACTATGAATAAGTCTTACTGCTGTCAAATTTTAATGGTAGTGCACTGAAGTGCAGTAATATGTGTGTGTTTTGTGTCTTACACAGTGAAAGAACTCTGTCTTCTGTGCCTAACAAAGGTGTCACCAGTGGTAAATCATTTTGATTTTTTTTTTATTATTATTATTCAGATTAGTAGTTAACCTATATGGTTGTTTGAATAATTAAATTTTTTAACTATTACATTTGTGCCCGGTTTTACAGACAGGGTTTAGATTAAGCCAGGATTAAGCCTTAGTTGAATTAGGACATTTAAGTAGCTTTTATACACGTGCCTTAGAAAAGAAAAACATTACTGGTTTGCATCTTGAGACAAATCAATGGCACTGACATATTTTAAGATCTGTCATATTTTAAGATACACTCACCTAAAGGATTATTAGAAATACCTATTCAATTTCTCATTAATGCAATTATATAATCAACAATCACATGGCAGTTGCTTCAACGCATTTAGGGGTCCTGGTCAAGACTATCTCCTGAACTCCAAACTAAATGTCAGAATGGGACAGAAAGGTGATTTAAGCCATTTTTCAAGGCTCAAACATGCAGACTAGGCTTAAGTCTTGTCTGTGAAACCCGGCATTGGTGTCTGAAATCCTGAATATGTGGTTACATTTACTGTTTACAAAAGAAGCTGTCTCTTTATATTTGCTATAAAGTTTCTTATTGATTTGCATGTTTGTGTTTAACTATTTCAGAGAATCTAGAATCCCCAGAGCCTCCTGTGTTTTGCACCCCAGGATTTAAGATTGAGAAGCACCGGATCCCGTCCTCTCCACTGAAAGAAAAAAATTATCTCGATTCTCCTCCTCGCCCTAATAACTGTCCTTCTACCCCAGAGCTCCCTGCATTTGAGACACCTTTTGTCAGCAAGTTAATAAAAAAGGTGTGATGTGCCCCTTACTCAATACCTTTGTTACTGATGTGTAAATCTGCCTCAAGAGACATTTATTACATTAAACCCTGATCACATACAATACCTGTCAAAATGTGTAATGGATTCACTTATTTACTGCAATTATGGTTTCACAGGACGATAATAAAAAGCAGGAAGAAAGCGAGAGGGACAGGGGATCACAGAAGGACTGCTTTCACCTACCAGAGCTCTCAAACACTAACAGAGCTCCTTCGTTTGATGCAGAGATGCCAAAAGTGCTACGTTACGAGGATGAGGCGATACCAGAGATGCCGTCCCTGCAGTCACTTTTTGGGAGTTCTCTTGCTTTTGTAAGCTTTTTTTTATATATATATTTTTATCATTATACCCTGTATTTCATGCTTAACCATATAAATGTATTGGTTTATAGTTTAATTTATGGAGATGCAGATAATGCTTTCCCTTCCATCAACTCTGAACAGAAAAATGCCTCTGGTGAAAGTATCTCTGGGATGAGGATGGGGGCAGGTCAGGTGTTAGATCTAAAGCAAACTCCTGTCCCAAGGCCTGAAGATGGCTTCAGTCAGGATTGGTGCCTTACAACTCCAAAAGTCAGAGTGAAGTTTCCCACAGAGCCATGCACACCAGAGATGCCAGATATAAGTTCAGTCACTCAGGATATCTTAAAAGTGAGTCACTACAACTTTGACTGAAATGGCTATTGCAAATTTGAAAATTTTTCAAAAATGTTCATTTTTATTTTTCTCCCCCTCTTTTAGCTTGTGGCTCAGTGCAAATCTTGAGCGCTCACTACTGGATCTGTGCTGCAGACTTTTAAGTCTATCTTTCAAAAAATGACACCAAGAGGAGAACAGCAAATTGCCTTCATAACACCATTGACTTATTTTTTGATTAGTGTAAAACACTTTTAAGGAGGTTTTTAAATAATACTTAATAAAGAGAATTCAAAATGATGGCATTGGTGATTATTCAAAAGGAACTAACTACATTGGAATGAGTTGGCACTTTATTATATGAGAATTATATAAAGTAGTACAATTATCCAGGTCCTTATGCGCATGTCTGGTAAATGTGAGTAAGCCTTTAAGTAATGTGGGGAAATGTCTATAGCACAAATGCCACATTATTATCGGATAAATTCACTATTTCCAGACTAGTTTGCGAATTGAGGCGAGATGGACAAAATGCAGAAAAGCCAAACATTTGGCTCCATAATTAAAAAAATATGTAGGTCATTTTGTTTAGATTCATGTCTGTGAAAACCTAAAACAGGTTAATTCTGATTGTGAAATTGAAGTATTTTGTTCACACAATTAGTTTCTTGTAATTAAAAATGTCAGTTTATAAATGTTTAGATCAGAGACAAGATACTGGAAAAAAATTTATTCAACATTTTATGGGAATCATGATGACAGGGCTAAAACTTAAAAGGCAGGCCTTGTATAAAACCCCATGAAAATGTAAAATATGAAGAAAAAAAAAATCTATATAACTTCCAACCCCCAATATCTACCCAATCCTGCTGCTGGAGATGGACATTCCTGCAGAGTTAAGTTCTGACTTCACAAACAGATGATCAGAGTCTTGAGGTTCGCCTGAAAAGCACAGGCAGGGATTGAACTAAACTCTGTAGGAAGGCAGATTTCCAGAAATATCCCTCTATTTAAATGCAAGCAAGTCTTGTTTCAGGAGGATCAGTAGGGTCTCATGCGTCCTTGGAGAGGAGGTGCACGGTTCGGTGGAGTGATCGCGATGTCAAGATAATCTCCGATCTGAAAGCGCTGAGACTGAAGCGTCATGGAGTCATCTGCACCTTTGCGTCTCGAAACAGTATTGCCAATCTCTTTAACCCTACAACAAAAAATTTCACAAATACAAAAACTCAATTCACAAAATACAAATCTAAACTGACCAAGTTGCATAAAAAGCCCCTGTATACATTACCTGTAGATTTGTCGTTTAGGGTCTGGTAAACAATGGCAAACCCAAAATGTGTGCCTTTCTTTCTAGCTTCTGGATAGACTTCCTTCACCAGGCTTGTCAGTTCTTTCAAAGTAGCATCCATCCTGTAACCAATGAAGATACAATTCAGAATCATATAGTTTGATTTTTTTTTTTTAAATCAAGTTTTATAATAAGACCTACCAGGTGTAAATCTGAAGCTCACTAGATGGTACATTCCCCCGGGCAAACTCATCCATGCGATGGTGTCTTCCATTGTTGGTGGTAAACACTCTCAGGAGAAGTGGGCATGTCTGTGGGACAACAGATACATACAGAAATTAACCACTAACAGTCTCCCCGAAACTCAGTCAACAAACGAGTATGTGCATTTATTCAATATTGATTATAACAATATTTATGTTTTAATTCCGTGATACTAGTACAGATGGAGTAAAATGCATTTGTAACATCTTTAATATATTCTAGATACTTGATATTTTAATGTTATTTTTATTGAATGATATACACTAAGTTATATTATTACGGTGCAATTTGTAGTATACTATGGTGCAACTATATATTTCAATATCATATAATTTTAGTATTATATGCTATATACGTAAAGTTGTATTAGTTAAATTTACAAATTAGCTTAGCATGCAAGACGCGTCGTTTGTACACGATTTTTTGCGCAACTAACGAACAGAAGCAACAAAAAACTAACTTTTTCTCTGTCCACTGGCTTTTCTGGCTCTTTTTTGATTTCCTCTTGTGTAACCCTGGATTCTACTGCCATTTTAATCCAATTTCTTTGGAAAATCGCCGATGAATCGCTGTTCACAACGCTGTTGGTAATGATCGGTCGCGGCGCAGTGAGATGATATCACGACTGGGAACACCAATCACAGCCAACCGATGACAACCAGCGGAATGACGACACACTCGCGTCGTCAACGCAACCCCCACCGCCATTTTGGGAGTCAGATTGTAAATATTACTAGTGACGAAAAGCAAATACGTCCACAAATTCGGTGGCCTTAATATGGTTCACACGTGCGTAGTGGCCGGGTGTCGGAACAGAAGGACTCCTGGGACCACATTATCCTTCTACAGGTTTCCAAGGGACCCGGAGCGGAAGCAGCGCTGGATCGCTGCTGTGAATCGTGAAGGGTGGGTGCCAAACGAGGGCAGTAGACTCTGCAGCACTCACTTCATTTCAGGTATGTTAAATAGGATGTGATGGATATTGTTTTGTTTTTACAGGGATAATGCACATCGCTAGGGTGAATGTAGATATGTCTGGTCGTAGGGGACGGTGTTTTTATTTTTGCAACGCCATGTCTGATGTAGATAACGGGGCAACGATGTAATATATATATATATATATATATATATATATATATATATATATATATATATATATATATATGAAGAGTTCAGAAGCAAAAGCCTCTAAATGCCATTTGAAATTTTCTTCTAAAATGACCATTTTTATCAAGCTTGTATATTTAAGTTCAGTAATTTCACTTAAATTACAATTAATAGGTAATCTTCATTGCCATTTAAGTGAAATTACTGAACTTAAATATACAAGCTTGATAAAAATGATCATTTTAGAAGAAAATTTCAAATGGCATTTAGAGGCTTTTGCATCTGAACTCTTCATATATATATATATTAGGGCTGTGCAAACAATTATTGCGAATAATCGCATCCAAAATAAAAGTCTGTGTTTACATAATATATGTGTGTGTGCTGTGTATATATAAATACACACACATGCATGTATATATTTAAGAAAATGTGTTATTCATTTATAAAATATTTATATATATATATATATAGAATTTAAGTGCAAATAATTCTTAAATATATACATGCATGCATAGGTATTTATATATACAAAATAATTATATACAGCACACAAAAATATATTATGTAAACACAGACTTTTATTTTAGATGCAATTAATTTTTGTACAGCCCTATTATATACATATTATAGAAAATAAATTTGTTGTTTTTAATTATTTAAATTATTAAATTATTTTAATTTGTAATAAAATGTATTGTTGTTCCATTCACAGGAAAACAAGTGAAAAATCCACGATCCCCAGACTATATTCCTTCAGTTTTCTCATCAGCGCCACTGTCGCCAAATACGAAAGAAGCAAGTGCCTGTGAAATGTATGATAAACAAGAGGCACAAGTGGAGGCAGCCAATGCTTTGCTCTTCCTGCAAGGACAAGGGCGTTTCTTGGAGGATCATGGCCAGATCAGAAGTCAAGAAGAGCCAGAGAGTATTTCCTCTTCACTAAGTAGTTGTGATGAAGAGGATGATAAGACTGAATATGGCATAGAAGAAGAAATCTCACTGACAAGTGTAAACCAAAGAGGAAGTCCAGTGCAAAGCATTCCCTCTGAATATGAGTCCAGTCTTGAGGCTCTTAAGAAAGAGAATATGGAGCTGAGGGAATCGATAGAAAAGATGTCTCTCACTGAGGCGTCCTTCAAACATGATCCAGAAAAGGTTCGGTTTTATACAGGATTGCCAAACTACTTTGTGTTCGAGACGGTGATGTTGCTTCTCGTGCCACACATGAAAGGGGACAAAAATGCGAAACTCTCAAAATTCCAACAACTGCTCTTGACTCTCATGCGACTCAGGCTTGATCTTAGAAATCAAGACTTGGCCTATCGTTTCGGGGTCAAGGTTGCCACAGTGACCAAAACTGTCCATCGGATTATCAATATAATGTTCACCACCCTCGTGCCCACTGCTGTTTTTTGGCCATCGAGAGTAGAGCTCAGAAAAAACCTACCTGCAGCTTTGCGCTGCACATACCCAGACTGTGCAGTGATCATTGACTGCTTTAGGGTTTCTCTGGAAAAAGCAATCTGTGTGGATGTAAACCAAGAGGTTGCATCTACAGCATTGACTGTCCCAGCTCAGTCCACGGTGACTGAGCTTAAATATGTGATAGGTGTTGCTCCTCAGGGTGTGGTCACGTTCGTCTCGAGGGGATCGCCGGGTCACGTCAGCGACAAGCATTTAGTCGAGGGTTCTGGCCTGCTCTGTAAGCTCCTGCCCGGTGATGTTGTCCTGGCTGAGCATGACTTTGACATTGGGGGCTTGGTAGGGGCTTGCAAAGCCGAACTCAAAATCACTAGTTGCATTTACTCTGAAAATAGTCCGAGTGGAGAAGATTTTTCACTGGTGGGTGCTCTTTCAGATAAAATGAATGTTCATAGGCATGTTGGGAATGTAATAGACATGGTCAAAAGAAGATATTGTATGTTGACCGGACCTGTGGAGAGTCCCTTTACGGTCATAGAACGCACTTCCAATGTGAGCACTTTTGATAAGATAGTGCAGGTTGCTTGTGCCTTGAATAATCTGTGTATTTCTGCTGCACCCCTGGAATGATTGCTCATGTTTTTACCTGTACAATGGCTGAATGCACCTTTATTGTTTCCCCATTTTTACAGAAGAGAATAGATTTTCTGCTGTTAAAGAGGGATGAGAACATTTATGCAATTTAATGACCAGTTTATACCAAACATATTCATCAGACATAGTTCACTGGACAGTTTTCTCTTCAGTGTTTTTTACATGAGGATCTTCCTCAGTCTCTGAGCTAACTTTTGTTCATGATTTGGTTTGATCGAGACATTCCATCCATAGCTTAACTTTAAGTTGCTATTGTTGTGAGTGGAGCTTGTATGCTGAGAATGTAAAATATTCAAGGCACGAATAAGGCATCTCAGTCTGAGACAGTTATAGTCGTGTATTGTGACATCAGCTGCCCTTAGTTCCAGTGCCTTTGTCCATGTGAGGCCTATACCATTTGTTTTTTGGGCTTCTGTACAGATATACACTATATTTTTGCATTAACCCAGCAATACTTTGTTCTTTCCTTCTGATGATGCCTTGTCATTCTACCATGTAATATGATTTGTAAGTACCACAAAATTACAGTTTAGTTGATAGCATTGCTATATGATCATTAAATCAACTAATAACTTTTGGAATTATATTTTCACTCTGAATATATACCATTGAACATGTTTCAGTACTGTACCCTGGCTATCTCTTAACTGCGTTCGTTTGTGTCTGTTCCATTTATATGTTATGGTTTGTGAAGACAATACTTGTGTTGAATTTTCCATTTTACTTATACGATCTTATGTGTAAAGTTCACCTGCACAACTGTAATCATCAAAATGTAGCATCCTGTTGTATAACATGTATGAAAATGTCTCATCATAAAATTGAGTATTTGTAATTGGAACTGGTATTTTGTCACTTTTCGAGGCATATTCATCTAAAAATGGAAATTGTGTCATAATTTATTCAAATAATTTATTTCCTCTGCTGAACGCAAAACAATTCATTTTGAAAAATGTTAACCAAACAGTTGATACCCATGGGTCCCATAGTATTTTTTTTTTTTTGCCATACTTTTTTTTGGGTGAACTATCCTTTTCCGTTTCTTTATTCTTGTGATTTTTTTTCATCAGTTTATTACACAAAAACAACAAGATAGGCTACAGAATTTTTTTCTTATTCTAATTTTGCAGTACTTTTTAAGTAGAAATTGTTGAGAATTTGTCCCAACGCAGTATTATTTAAAATAAAGAAAAATTTGTAAAAGAAAAGCAGTTTACCAGTAATATGACTATATGACTATCAAATATATGTGTTTGCTTAAAACTTGATGTTGAAGAATTGTATGTGCCATAATATGTCAGCTATACAATTCCTGTTTCACAATCATTCATCAGAACATGTCAAAACTTACAAGCAGAGTGTTTTGTCTGTCTTTTTGTTTGTTGTGCTTGGTTTAATTATGTGTCGTATTTCCTTTAGGATTTGAGTAATTAAAGGACAATTCAGGAGCCAGTAAAGAAAATGAGAACAATATATTATGAGTTAATGTTTATGCGAGCAATGCATGTCTAGCATATAACGGCCAATAATTTCCCATTCCAATGATTTGATCTGCTAGTGTAGGCTAGATCAGAATCTCAATGTTGTAAATGTAGGAAGCCCCGCCCAGGGTATGTGCAGTGCTGACGTCCATGGCCACCTCACGTGACTCCTCTGGAATGTTAACAATGCAGTAAGTGTCCAACTTTGTACTGCATTCTAATTCTGCCGTGAGTGGCGAGAAAATGGAGGACAATCCCATGATTTTCCCTGTGTGCTTTTTATGAGAGGACATCGAAAGTCGATCCTTAGGAAACAAAACACCAGACCGATAATCTACAACGTTGCTGAAGTTTAAATCAGTTCCTTGGATTAAGGCACTACCACTTATCACATGGTGAGTCGCTCTAAACTTTATTATTTTTTCAAAACGTAAGTATTGTTAGTTTTCAGGAATTTCTCAATTCGATATGCGGCCGCAAATCCTTTGTAAGTTTAGGAAGGGAGTTGTATTGCTCATTTAAAGTGAGATAGGAGTGAACAGCACATTCTCCCTGTGCTGGAATGCGGACTTGCTCCAGCGGATCTGCGTTCCTCTCTCTCGCTGCTGGAACCTCTAGGCCTCGTAACTCT